>CAUOFW020008115.1:17500-18730 GCA_963454935.2 Ilex paraguariensis
TTCACTCTTCCACTTTTTCATCCTACCAAATACAAAAAAAAAAAAAAACAATTTTTCCTACTTTCTAATCCCTCCTACCAAACACAATTAAGGAAATGAATGATTCATCTCTTAAATGATAGAAAGTGTTTTTGTCACACCCCATCCTGAAAACAGGTCAACCCCACCTCCTTTAAAATAAGGTATGGTTAAACATATATACATTTTTTTGAGAATGGGAGGTGGAGGGGGAAGGGGGTTTAAACCCTTAACCTCAAGAAAGTAAAACTTTCACAAGGTAAAGGGTACCATTAGACCAAAGACTCATTGGTATATGGTTAAACATAACCTAATATATTCATCAAAATTAAAACCAATGTAATACAATATATGCAAGGATAATCAAATCCATTCACATAAACAAAAAACTTTACATTAACATATAGTGTTACACACGTCGCTAGGGCATCATGCCCTCAAGACATTTTAATACAATATAACATATGACACAATGTACAACTAACACCAACCTCTTCTAAGCCAAGCCATACTACACAATGAGTCGTATTCTATCCCGAACACCTGAAATCAAACATCTGTTGGGGGGTTGAGCTATTAATATGCTTAGTGACTATATTCAAAACAAGAAAGAAAACATATAAACATGGAACAGTTATGAAACAAGTTTCATATAATAAAAGTAAAAATCAATATTTGATAACCCAATATGGCCTGGGAGTCTCGACGATAATACGGCCCGTAGTCTCGGCAACCATTACTATTGGAAAGTACATAACAACCACAATAAGTACTTGAACTCATAACCAAACATCAAGCTACAAAATTATAATCCACAAACTACATTCTAACCATTTACACACAAGTATAACTAACAAACAACCAATCAAGTTTTCAATCAATATACTTACATTGTGGTTAATTCTACACTCAAAATTACTCCCCCGACGAAACCCTAGGTGAAGTTGGTGTTGGCGTTGTCGTCTCCGCACCTATCATACGTCATCATAAGATACACATGAGTACCTGTGACACCCCAAAATCCGGGGGTCCATTGATTACCCATCAACCCGCGGAATATCCGTGGATACCAAGTAATTCGATATCACGCCATTATGCTCTATTTATCGGGAACCATAATTTTGACGAAATTCGGGCAGAGTCTCCTTTGTATGGGAAACTCTACCTAAAACTTAACCTGTGCAATCATATAATAACAAGACCCATTGAGGT
>CAUOFW020008116.1:0-18729 GCA_963454935.2 Ilex paraguariensis
GGTGAAGTCTACATCCCGATATGGAGGTAATTCTAGTAGTTCATCCGAAAAAGACATCCTCGTACTCATAAACCACTCGAGGTAGACCCAACTCCTGTCTCACATCGTCCTCCAGAGTAAGGCTCGCAAGCCAACCATCAACTGTCTGTGCCAACAGAAATCATACACTACTTGGGGTAAAACATCATGTTTCTCCCCCCTAAAACTTCAAACAAACACCATTTGGGTGTGTCGGTAGAGTGACCTTCTTTCGATCGCAATCAGTGACACAACTCGATGTGCCGTCAATCAATTCATCTTGAGGTGACATCAAACTATGATAAGTACATGACCCTAAGGTCCACGGTGAATAGAATTTTTGTGATCTCTAACTCACAATCTCGACATACCTAATTAATACTCACCCTAGCTCCTAGGGAAGAACTCACATGCAATGGCTCTTCCAAGGTCGCAACCTCTAAGCCCAAATCCTGCACACATGATGCAAAAATAAATGAATGCGATGCACCAGAGTCAATTAATACTCTTGCCCATAAGCGAGAGAGTAAAAAATGTACCCTAAAAAACCGACTGATCCACTAGCTCAGTTTGAGGTGTGATGGTGTAGACTCGGCCTTGGGTCCTTAAAGTCCCGACCTGTGAGTCTTGTCCTCGGCCTCCACCCATGCCCCCGCCCATCTAGCTTGATTGTAGAGTCCCCGCTCGTGAAGCGGTAGGGGTTTATGTAGCACCTTGAAACTGATACTGTTTCACAGTCCCATAGTAGGGTAGGGAGGAACAAAATAAGTTTGTACGTGGCCCACCGATGACTGGGACTGAGATGTCCTATAGCTCTGGAATCCCTGTCTGTGAGGACAATCCCACTTCATGTGACCCAGCTAGTGGCATATGAAACAAGTCATCTGGCCTACTTAGGAAGGAGCCTTGAAATGTCTCCTGCCTTGGGAGGATTGACCTTTGCCTTGGCCTTGTTAGCCGCGACCCTATCCTTGAAATCCTTGTGGGGTAGAAGTCTTTTGCTTCTTCCCTGATCTAGAAGAAGAGGATTTTTTCTCCTTCTTCTTGTCCTTAGCACCCGCCTCCCGAATGCTCCTTGCGTCGTTGACCTCTCTCTTTATGGTCATAGCCATCTCGACCATCGAGTCTAAATCCTCTAGGCAGTGGCGCACCATTGTCTCTCGGATGGACAACTTCAACCCATCCTCAAACCTCCTTACTTTGGCCATGTTCGTGGCCACGTAATAATCGGTGAAACAGGCTAACTCAGTGAACTTAGTCACGTATTCCATCACCGTCATAGTCCCCTACTTCAAATCCAAGAATTCTCAGACTTTTGTATGTCGAGCAATCGATCGAAAGTACTTGCCCATGAAGAGCTCCCGGAACTCTCCCCATATCATTACCTCTAAGTTCTTTGAGGCCTTTCCCAATCCCACCACAGATGGGCTTCTCTTTCTAGGTGGAATGTAGTTAGCCTTATCTTAGTGGCATCGAAGGTAATCTCTATAGTTTTGTGCCTTAAAATTTTGGAGGTTACTTGAGCCTCCTTGGCCCATATTGGCGCTAGCCTGTGCAAAACTAGCCGTCATCGTGCCAATAGCCTCCATAAAAGCTTGTTGGTCAAAGGCCGATGGTGGTTTATTGTCGTTCCACCCACCACCTCAGCCCTGTCCTCTTCCTCTATTAGTCATCTACAAATATGTCAAATAGCAATAGGGTACTAACTTAGTATCCCAACATAGGGATCAAGTTCAAACTTTGAAATTTTTTCTCCTTGTCTCACTAGTAGAGCATATGCCACCCATTAGTAGAGATCTAAACCCTAAACCATCCTATTCATTCTTTTTTCAACCCCCAAGATTATGTTCTCTAACCCTAGTGTTTCTCCTCCATATATATTTAATCATGCATATTGTTCACGTAACATATAACACATAACATGTAGCATTTAAAGTAAATAACATGTAATGCACAATGGATGCAATGGCCTAAACTCATGCCCCGCAAGCCCTAGGTAAATCAAGAACCTAGCCTCTGATACCAAACTGTGACGCCTCTAAAACCGAGGGTCCTTTGTCAACCCGTTGATCACCCATCAACTCGCGAAAATACCCTTGAATGTCGTATAACTCAATACCACAGCCCAACATATCCTTTACCAGGATCACAAAAACACAAAGTTTGGGCAGAATCTTCCTTATATCGGGCAATCCCAAACGCACATCCTATGTACACTTCGATCACATGACCAATCCGAGGTCTAATATACAAAAATTTATCCTCATTTAATATCCATTTATATCATTCGAACAAAAGAACCCAAGACCCGTAGGCCTAGTAAAATATTTCAAAATTTGAGATTTTAACAAAACCTACTGGTAGAAGATGTGCAAGATTTAACAGTAGAAAAGACTATTGGAAAAGTTCTACCGATAGATTTATCAAAGTTCTACCAGTAGTTTTTGCCCACTAGAAAAATTTTACTGCAAAATTTAAAGTTCTACTGGTAGGTTTAACCTACTAGATAAGTTTTACCGGTAGAAGAGCTCGTCATTCTATCTGTAGGTCTTACCTGTTTTTGCCCATTTCCATCATTTTTTAATTCCAATTCATTGTAACCTTGTACAACACCAACCTAACTCATATAAAATGACATTTTAAACAAAATACAATTCATACAAGTTCGATACAATCTTTTAAATATAATTAATGTCTCAAAAACTAGATAACATCATAGTTTTAATAAAATATGATTTAAAGCCACATTTTAGCTCTTCTTCATCAATAAGGGCCCGAGTGAGAGTCGTCCATTAACGCATATCCCGTACCTGAAATGTTGTCCTCATAAAGGTTGAGGCACGTTCAATAGAGTATCTCCTAAAGAAGCTACTCCTCAACCTAGATACATATAAAATGTTCACATACAAATTCAACAAGAAACAATCATCTATTCAAGAATATGCAATTCAATGATAAATCATTTATGTCATGCCATGTTATGAGATGAAACTCACACATACAACTAAACCCGAGCCTTTACCGGCTCCCATCACCCATGCAATGCCGTGAGTATAAAATCGGGCATTTAAAGCCCTTGCCATTGATGTTGCACATCCAACGGCCTTTTTTAAAAACAAACCATGTATCTTTGTTTGGTAGTGGAATTTTGGTGTCTCACTGCCAGTTTCGCACGCCGATACACTTTTTTAGACTTTCACCGACGGAAGTGTATAAATCAGTAATCGGGTCTTGCACTCGATAGAGTATCTAGCACTTCTTATTATACCCGACACAAGATTTTCATGCAATCGTGCGACTCTAACGAACTTTGGTCCGACTATACCGAGCCCACTTATCAACCACAACATGCACATATGTTATGTGCACAATATGAACATTTCAATAACCATCAATAATCACAATATCAATATATCGTATGCATATACCAACATCAATCCCAAGCATGTTATTCCATAATCTATGTCAATAATATATTTAATTCACAAAGGCACAATATAAACACATAACATGCTCACATAACACCATTTTCCAAGAAATTACTAGCTAACAATTTCTACACACCAATTCAAGCTAAAATTAATTTTTACCCATTTCTAATACTCATTTCATCAATTTAACAACAATATGCAAGTGTTATACATCTCTAACAACCTACCAATTCCATATCACAACCCTAGGTTAGAAATAAACCTAGTTAGGGAAAAAACCCTACCTCTTGAAGCGTAAATCAACGGTAGGAAGCTCCAAGAACCCAAAACAACCTCTAATCCAAGCTCTCCCCAAAATCCCGTCTTTGGAATTTCACCCAAATCCAACCTTTTTGGTATGGTTTTGTAGCCCTCAATGAGAAAAACAACTTTTGTTCATGGTTCTTGTTGATTCGAGCAACGTGGAGGAGTGGATCATAGAGAAAAGGTAGAGTTTCCTTCTCTTCTTTTGATTTTCTGAAAAATCTGATGGGTATGGGGAGAAAACTATTTTTTCTACCCTATTTATACCCTTTAGATGCTTGGTCCATATCGCGCCATACATTTCCCATTCTCGAGTCCGATTTCATCCCGAAATAATTAAATTTCGTCTCTGCTCAAGTTTAAAATATTTTTATATAAAATTTCTTTAAATTATTTTTTAACTTTCAAAATTTTACTCCACACCTCGTTTTTAGGTCACGTAACACTCGATTGCCTCATAAAATGCAAAAAAAAATGACTATCTCAGAATTCGACGAAAATTGACTGGGTAACTAGACTTGGTGAGATGAATCCAACGATGAGGTCCGTTTCATCATCTAAGTTCTAAAAAAAATTAGATTTTAACCCGTACTATAGTGATAAATTATTATTTTGTCTTTTTCATAAAAATTCAAATTTATCCGAGTTTTACATTTTTTTCCCTTAAAAGAACTTTGTCCTTGAAATTCACACACTCATGCACACTTAGCTGCATGCATATTCAACAAGTAATATAATACTTATGATTACAAAAATGTACCTCCATCCTTATACAAGAACGGATAATTGGTATGTATAGTGTCATCACGCTCCTATGTCGCCTCCTCCACACCTCGGTGCTACCACAACATCTTCACCAGCCTCACGCTCTTGCCTCAGAAAACCTGCTCTCGGTTATCTATGATATGCACTGGTCCCTCCTCAAAGGTCTCATCCGTATCAACAATCAACTCACTTTAATCCACCATATGTGTCAGATTTGGGGTGTACTTCCAGAGCATGGAGACATGAAATATTGCGTGAACATCCGATAAATTTGGTGGTAACATCAATTGATAAGCAACTATACCAACCCTCCCGAGTACTTCGAAGGGCCCAATATACCTCAGTGATAGCTTTTCCCGCTTCCTGAACATCTGTCAAGGGTACTATTGGCCTACAGAACCACTGTCAGAATAGCCACAAGTAAAACATCTTTTTCTCTAGCCTATGGCATTAAAGCAATAGTCCCTATCAAAATAGGCACCCCTTCTTCAAGGACAAAGCTCGCGGATCTAAAATAGAATGAAAGATCGTTGCTTATTAATCTTAACCTTTTAGAGGAGAAAAGGAACAACACCTTACAACACATCGCTGACTATTAGAGAAAGACAATCAGATATTATAACAGGGGAGTCAAGCAAAGAAGTTTCAAAGTAAAAGATCTTTTCCTAAAGAAACTCCTCCTAGCTAGGAAGGACCCTACACATGGGAAGCTCGGTACCAACTGGGAAGGCTTATACATAGTCACAAGGGTAGTCAAGCCTGGAAATTATGAGTTGCAAACTGAAAAAGGGAAAGTTATTAGGAAGAATGAGCTAAAAAGGAGGGATTCCTTGTAAAAAAATCTTCTGCAATAAATAAAACTTTCAGTTCATTCCCATGAAGAATGCGTTGAGTCACAGATGAGACCCTCAGCTAATAAAATAAATGATGAGCTACTTAACTCATAAAATAAAAGATGAGCTCTCCAACTCATAAAATAAAGATTAGTTCTTCAACTCATAAAATAAATGTTGAACTCTTCGGCTCATAAAGATGAGTTCTTCAACTCATAATCAAACGAGTGATGAGCTCCATAACTCATAAATTAAAAATGAATTCTTCAACTCATAAGAAGATTTCTACAAGCTCTGGAAGGATGCAATGACCTCAAACTTGGAATCTTTCAACTTATAAACAAGAATTTCTGAAGTAAGCTAGCCCTTCTTGAAGTAAGGGCAATGAAGGAGACATATCTTCGCACCTCAAGCATACACATCAAATATAAAAGAAAAAAAGAAAAGCTACTAAGATAGGATTTTTCAAATCAAACTTTCATTCAAAAGGGAAACGTTACAGAGCTGGAACTTTGAAAAATTACAAGAAGTCAAAAGGGAAAAAGACAAAAAAAGGCTAAGCATCTGTTGCAGGATTTGTGACTTCTTCAACACCTCTGGAAAGTATGAGGTCAGTAAAATCTGCCTCACCCTGTGGAAGAGCAAGAACCAACTCTAACTGTTCCTCAGGCAAAGAAATAGTTGGGACAGACTATTCCTAAAGCAAATCAGGGGTAGAGGTTTCCATCTTGCAAGAAGTGGCCACTAGCAGATCGGGCTCAGAAATCTCCACCTCTATAGAAACAACTACTGGGACCACCTTAGAAGTAGCCATTGGTAGAATTGGATCAAAAGTCTCCACCTAGGTCGTAGTCATAGGCTCTCCCTCAACTCCCTCCTCAATGGAGAATTCTTCTTCTTCGTCTTCCTCTACAAGGAGAGGCTCAATGTCAAAATCTAGTTTTGGGTACTTCTTTATAGTTTATATCTGGAAGGTGAAGCAGTCTTTGGCCCAAGCGGTAGCATACTCATCCTTCAGCTCCACTATAGTAGTGTCCCTCTCAGTCACCTAAGCCCTTTCTACGTCAATCTCCTTCAGGCAAATAGAGTTGATCTCACTCAACTCCTTTAGCTTGTCTTTTACGGTCTGGGTTGCTTCTTGTGCCACCAACATATCCTTTTTGGCTTTAATGAGATCATCTGTCTTAAGCTTGACCTCATTCACCTTTAGCTTGACCTTAGAATCAAGCCTCTTCTTAGATGGGCTCAGATCTTTCACTTGATCCTGGAAAGTCATCATTCGCAAAGGATAGCTCAACGACCTTGACCTTAGAAGCTTTAAGAGATGCCTTAGTTTCTCCGGTAATTGCCTCCAAAGCTCGAACCCTGTTCACTAAAGCTCCAACATGGATCGCCATCTACAAAGAAGAACAAAAATGAAAGCCAAGTTACAGGGAAACAAGCAAAGTTGAGCTCAAGAAATGAATCCCAATCAAAGGAAAAAGTCAGGAACTTACCGAGGTCACCCCAAACAAGGTAGTGGCAGCATAGTTTGAAAGGGGCATCAAGGAGGCCTCCTGAATATCAACCCCAGGGATGACTGAGAGAAGGACACTGGTAGCCAAGTTCACGTCCCTAATAAGAGAACATCCACCCTTGGCCGTCTGAGTTGAAGAGCTCCCCGTTTCACCTAGAAGCGATTAGAAGGGTCTCCTTCAATAGACTTCAATGAAGGAGGATCCCAAAGAGACAAAGCTATTGATTCTAAGGTTCCAGCCACCTTCTTTGGTGTGGGAGAGGTCTTGGCGACCTCTATAGGAGATTTCTTTAGCTCAGGAGAAGGGAAGAAACCTTGTGGGCCTCCATAGGTGGCTTAGGGCAAGAGGAGCCTTCCTGGTAGAGTCCCTGTTTGAAACTTCTTAGGGTGCTTCAGGTTATTGCCCAAGACAACCTGAGCCTTCCTCTTCCCAATAGCTTTAGATGCTTGAGCGTCTTCCCTTATCTTGGACACCATGGCCTTTATAGAATTAGCATCAAGGGTCATCATGTCATGACCTGAAAGGAAAAGGGAGGGTCAGATGAGGGTCCTACGAAACAAAAGTAAACTTGAGGCATAAAGGCAAATGTCTTACCAATGAAATCCTTTCTTCTGCAAGTAGATATAAGCACAACAACTTCACCTCTAACCTCTAGGGGACAGAAGTCATACCTAACAAGGACTGACAAGTTAACAGTCCTCGAGGTCTCCAAGGAGGAGCCTCTTGTCAGCATCAAGGTTGGGACGAATAGCTAGAACAATAAAAAAAAGGATTAGCAATTGAAGAAGACAAAATAAGGAGAAGCTCAAACCAAACCACCTCGGCAAGGACTTTCCCAAATTGTCTGGGCTTAACCAAGCCTGATGTACAGGAAGCATGTCAGAGGGGTCCCTTGGATTGAACTCCTGATCCATTCAAAACATAAAGAAGAAGAGGTTTTTTCAACTCTTGTGGGAGCCTGGGAGGTCGTTGATCAGATGTTGGTTTTGCACCCATTTTGAAATGTAAAGAAATCCATCAGTAGGAGAAAACTTGACGTTGAAAAAATGCATAAGTAGAGTGACCAAAAAGGGGGATAGGCAAACCATTATTCTTGAAGAAGATCAAAAGACCTACCAAAGTACCCTAAAAATTGAGAAGAAGTTGAGCTAGACAGACATTGAAGTGCTGAAGAACTGACTTAAGGAAAAGGTGCATAGGAAATTTAAGACCATTCTCGAAAGAAGTAAAGAAAAGGGATGTCTTCTCATGGAGCACGGTGTCATATTAGTTGTACACACTAGGACTTCAGAAGCGCATGCCCTTAGAAAAAATAAATTTGGTAGAAAGTGTACCCAGAAGATGAGGGGTTACTTTCTTGGGTCCTAAGATATCTAAGACACTCGGATTAGCCTTGGCATCCTCGGCAATGTTGGAGGTCCCAACTATGCCCTTCCTAGATCATCTTTTTTTAGATTTCTTGGTCTTTTAGCTGGGCCTAGAAGGAGCAGGGGAGCCTTAAACCTAGTAGCCTAGATATCGATGACATGAACTCTAGGAAAGTGTCTATCCGTTTTCCCACATCTCCCAGATCTCTAATTTTGTCTGGGTCTCCAACCTGCCTATTACATCGAGATTAGACCTCGACTTCAGGAGATCTATCAACCATAAAAAGAGAGACAAAAGAACCTATAACTTCAAAAGAACAAACATGATGACACAAGGAAAAGTGGCAAAAAAAGCATAGAGAAAAGGAACGTTCGAAAAATAACCTTCGAGAGCTCAAGGATAAAGACCCCAACGTCCGAAGAGGAAGACCTTAGCTGTGGCATAGGGAACCAAGAAAAGGGAAAGAAAAGACAAAGAATGACCCTAACTCCTAAAATAACATAAGCGGATGGTTCAAAAGTGGAGTAACCATGTCAAATTCATAGGATCCAAGTTTGAACAAAAACCCTAGGAGAGAAAAGAAAATAAAGGGGGTAAGGCAGATGATGTCCCTAGAAATTGAAGGTGATTGACGATTGAGAACCTAAGGGGGCACTAAGGAAAAATAGAACAATCTTCGGGAAGACCTCTGAACGATTTGAGCACCCACTAAGTCAGCCTAAACAGCAAGAGAGAAGAAGGAGACAAAATTGCAAGAGACAGAGGGAGAGAAAGGGGTTTCTGGGTAAAAGCACCGAAGAATTCAAAGTTATGACAAAAGTTGGAACAGAGGGTTTTCTGGCAGTTTAGCCTGTGAAGGCATTTAAGGCATGCATACGATTAGACACATGGCGCCTACAAGCTAAACGTGTGCGATAAATGAGGAAAAAATGACTCCTCACATACGTGCAATGCTAAAAATACTAGAAATGTCCCATCATGTGACTCTTAAGTACAAACCGAGCAAAGCTAAACTTGTCTATCATAGCGCAGATCAATCCCAATCCACGTCAGGCAAGGCTCACCTAGCTAGGGACTGGGTGGAAACGAATGATACAAAAATTAGCTAAGGATAAGTTCAAACCCCCCAGCTCGGGCATATAAGCTCGGGCCCCGTAGTTCATGATCACTAGCTCAGGGTATGCAGATCGAGAATCTTTAGCAACATGACCCTCGTGCACGAGATGACAATGACAACTAGCACCCTCTAGAAGGTCACACTACACTTGAGGAATTTAATCAGTAACGGCCAAAAATTCTGGCACGTGGGTCGTAACTGCCTCAAGGGAAATCACGTTGATCATGCTAGGATGGCATCGGTTATGGAAGGATCGCAGAGATCACACTAGACAATCACACAAGGCAATTGTACACTATAAATAGGGGTCAAGTCCCTTGAATTTAAATATAGCAATTGTCTATGTATCTACTGAGTGTAATCCCTCTCCCCTAATTAATAGACAACTCCCTAGGAGCAAGAGACTCTATTAGAGTAAACTAGCCAAGCTTCTGAGCTGGTGAACTACTATAAACCTACTGTTCATTCTTTTGTTTGATTGAATCCATAATCTAACCCTTAAGAGACCAAAAGCTCTGATTGAACACTCCAGTGATCCCCAAATAGCTCATCTATACTCAGTTATGCTAAACACACTGTCAGTATATGTGAAATGGATTATTGAGAATCAATACAATAGCTAATTATGATTATTATTGTAATCTAACTAATGTGAAGACCATGATGTAATAAAATTAATATGATATTTATTTTTGAAATTGTTCAAATTAGTGTAAATATAAGTGGTTATAGGAACCCATGAATGGGTTTTGCTTAAACAAAAGTTTATGAAACTAAATTTATGATCCTCTAATACAAATGTATGCTTGAGAAGTGAAGATAATTGGAAAAAAAATTACACGAAAGGGGAAATGAAATGTTTTGATGGATAAGTGAATGATTGGTTTTTGGAAAAAAATATATATAGGTAGACATTCTTATGTCTTTTGAAATTTAGGGATATCCCTATAAATTTGTGTCAGATATTCAAATGAATTTAGAATAGATATCTGATAAAAATAGGAATTGACGAAGGGAAAATGATATCAAATGGTCAATTTAAAGACATATGTAAGGTAGGTATATATATACACACATTGATAAATGCATTAAAATTTGACTTGCTAGTATGGGAATGCATAATGAGTAAATCAGAAAAGTATATCTATCGGACCAAGTGTTAAGATACTAATACAGATAATACTAGTTTTGTGACTATTTTTTGGAGTTTGAATCTCTACTGCATTTTTGAAATTATTTCCACCAAGTATTATCTTGATACGTTTATGAACTTTTGGGGAAAAAATGTTGTAGAAATATGTTAAGGTTGGTGTTGGTTATGCTAAAATTTGGGGATTGTATTTTTCCTTGATAGTGAATTCTTAAGGTGCAGATTAGGTAGCCCTGGTATCAGAATTCTACTATGAAATATAGTATTTGAGGTAATGAGTATATAGTGGTGGCATACTATACACATAACTAATCAACAAAAGTTATGGTTAAAGGTAGTATAGACGACAGATAGGTGAAACAAATTTAAGTATGCCGAAATAGAATTTTCCCAAAACAACAATTATCAAGGGTGAATAGTGAGGTTAATCCTATTGTTTTCAATTGATTTAAACATTATATGAGGATATGAATATCCATGTAAATAAAGTGTGATTTTTTGGATGTGGGAAGAAAGATTGTAAACACATAATAGTGAATATGTAGTCTTGACTCCGAGGAAATGATACCATCATCCAACTGTTTCTTTGAGAAATAAATGATTCAAACACTTTACTTGAATCTTTCTTGATAATTGTAAGATAATGTGATACATACAAATTATGAGAACATGGTAGTAAAAAGAGAATGGTGGACTTATCTTGGCTTGTAATGGATTCATAATATTGTTAAAATTGAGTGTGTATGTTAACTTGATTGCGTTAGGAAATGTTGAGGAAAGTAAAACCTTATGATTTGATGAGTAATGGTTGAGTGTTTGTTATTAATGTGGTAAATTCTTATAATTCACATCATAACGACAGTATTTATTTGATTGATAATTGACTACTTGAGTTACGGCTGATTTGTCTTTATGGTTGATAATTTTGAGTAGAGAGTAGGCTATTGAATCATGTTTGGGAGGTGACTTCTTGTATATCTGTAATTTGTGAACGATGATATAATTTTTATGACAATCTATTTCACTTTTGGTTGTGATCTATGAAGTTGAAATGGTGTGAGAAGTTGTATTAAATGATTACTCATTGTGAAGATTACTTTGCTGACATCATGTTGTTGAGAGGATTATGTGGAAATTATGACTAATAATACACAAAATATAATGTAAAATTAGCCAAAACAACTTGTACGAGGAAGTAAACACGAATAATATTGATTATAATCTCAAATGTTCAACTGGCATTAATATTCTGATATTAGATAGTTAATCAAGTTATTACGTAATTGCTTTGGGGTGGAATTATTGTTATAATTTCATTTGAGTTCGATGAAACAAGTCATGTGAACAAAGTAATCATTGATATTAGTGTAGTAAGAAAATTTCGGGGACGAAATTCTTTAAGAGGGGAAGAGTTGTGAGACCCGAATTTGTGTTTCAATGTATTTTACATAATATTGAGGACCAAAGTGTAATTTATTAATATTAGGTGTGGGTTTAATTACAATTAGTGAAATTGAGGAAAGAAAGATATAAAATGTGTTAAATGGTTTTTAGGGGTTGAGTTATTAGATGACAAGTGTATTCAATGTAATTTAATATGTGACAGAAAACTTGAGTGTTAATTAAAAGAATAGAAGAAATAAGGGGGAGGATTAGTGTAATTATGAGAATAGGTGATGAGTTAGGTGTCCGCTTGGCTTATTGTGGTGTCTCCAGCCTTTGAGATCGGTGGGTATAAAAGGGAGGCATTTTGATATCAACCGGTTGAGAGGAGGCTGATGAGGAGGTTGGTGGTTTTCCTTGATTCTAATTTAAAAACCTTGATGTTACATAAGATTAGAGTTATGTTGTGTGGAGTTGAAGATCAAAGTACCCCAGGTTCTTCGAGCTTGGAACTTGTGGGTTGATTTCCAGAAAAAACCAACGCATTGTAGGTGAGAATTTAGAGGTGTTAGAATTGAGTTTAGATGGTGGAAGATGAAATTTGAACTGAATTTTAAATTTCGGTACATAATTCAACCGGTTGAAGAATAGTTGAACCAGTTGAACGAGATACAGGTTAGGCTTGAACCGGTTGAATAGATTTCAGTACTTGGGGTTGAACATATTCCAAAACTTTTGGCTGTTTATTGTGGTGTTCTAGACTTCCATTGAACTTTTCTAAAAACTTATTGAGACATCTAATATACCTCAAATAAGTTCCTTATGAGTTTAATTGCTTACAATTGCATGAATTAAGGATTAAATATAGAATCGAAGTGAGTAAAGTGAGTATTTGATGAGTAATGTTTAGGGTAAATACGAGTGCACCACTTGAGGAGGAATTTAGAAATGTGTTAACATGGGCATGAATATGTATTTATACATGCATAATTAAGATAAAATGCATATGTGAAAGATATTCATATGTTGTAAATTATGATGTGTGATAGGAACGGAGGTGTCGAACCCTACGACATATACACTTAAAATCTCATCTGGGGACGAGGGTTGTACTACAGCTGAACTTGAGGTGGGTGTACTTCTTGTGTGTGCTTGAGATTAGTATGAATATACTTAAAATGCTATAGAATATGTGATGATGTGAATTATTGCTTATATTTGGTATTGTGAATAAACTATATCATATTATTGATAAAAGCAAAAGGAACATTTAGCATATTGATGCATGTTTGTGTGAATAAAAGGGGTTGTGGATGCAATATGATTATGTCATATAATTTACTAAATGAGATAGCCTTAAAGGCTAATGGTCCTTGTTGTTAATAGATAACTGTGTGGATTGTTATTTGGCGATGACAACTCTATGATATGTTTGGTGTTATGGTTATGTTAAATGATTTTATTGACAATTAATGTTATAATGACAATTATACAGCCTGTTTGTCAATTAATAAATGATATTATGTAGCCTGTGTGGCAAATATTGTCCGTGTGGTGGATATTGTCTGTGTGGCAGAAAAGGCCTATGTGGCAAATATTTATATAATCCTATTGGATGTCATGATGATTTGATGTATTATGGGATGGTTACTAGAGAGACATGGAAGCTTATATCTAATGGCTTATAAAATTGTTTAGTTATTTGGGAAGATGATAATTGTTTTATATACTACATGATACTGTTGTTGTTTGTTATTTGATTGTATACACTCACTGAGCGTGTGTGTTCACTCTCCCTTAATTTGTATTTTTAGGTAAACAAAGAGGAAAGAATGTCCATTGTTGAGTCTAGGCAGTAAAAGATAAAATCGGGTTTCTGTGTCGTGTTGCATCATTTTGAATAATTGTTGAGTCTTGTAAATCGGAGAAAATAAACTTTGTATTCAATTACGGTTTAAAATTAATATTAGATGTTCCTGGTATGCTAGGATAATAAGAGAATAAAAGTTGTTTTGTCATACCCTGACAGTTTAAATTAATTGTTTTAAAGTAAATATATGTACAGGGTACAAGTGTGAGTTAAGGAGTGGGAGTCTACCAGATTTGGACGTACTGTTCTATCTTTGGGTCGGGATGTGACAGAGCCCACTAGCTCCCCCTACCTCTTTAGCTGAAATTTCCCACTTTCCCCCTTCAAGTGATATCCATTAGTTGTCTTAATAGAAACCCTCCACCAACTTTTAATTAGTTTTAATAAATACATCTATACATAACATCTATATATAACATCTTTATAATATATGTGTAGATATATGAATATATTTATATATGTATATATCAATATATATATATTCACACAAAACCTTTTTATTTTTGAAATTAAAACCAAACTTTTATTATTGAGATCTACGCACTATCCCTTATATTCCCGATAGCTCACTTTTTAATTTGTCAGACTAAAATTAACTTTCACGAAATAAATTAACATTCAAATTTTTAATATTAAAATGTCTATCATGTATACTCGGGTCTCTTAGAAGTTGTTGCTTTGACTCTTAAATTTTGGTCCAAATTCACATTACTTACCATTTGCCGCCTCGTTTGGGCATAAGCCACTGCTATAGCCGATGCATCCACATAACTAACAAAGAGTCAGAATGTCGCCCATATCGAAAGCTTATCCAGACATCATCTAGGTTTTCTTTGACCAAATAGAACCATTTCTTTAAAGGTTTTGTAATATAGCACATCTAACTTGAGATATGGCTTAGGATAAATTCCTTTTTTGTATCCTTTAGCTTTGTGGGTTCGCCCAGAACTCTGCCTATTCTGTTGGAGTTATTCTTGGTCATCGTATCACAAGGTAAACCACCCCAAATCTAGACCCAAAATTATGTTGAGTTAAATTCATAGCCTCTAACCTTCATTTGAGGAGAACACTTCTTAAGCACCAACAATGCTCCTATTACAGTCCAAGGTCTTTCTTCGTAGATCTTCTTTTATCTGCTTCATATTTGAACATGATCATGTATGTGTTCTTGTCCCAATAGGTTGTTGAGAAACCTTTGATTCTAAGTTGATTCGAGCGAGTTGCTTACTCCTTACTCGTTCACAAACAAGATATTTAAAAAAGCTTGGGTTTTATGCCCTATTTTAAAGGAAGGTCTAAATTTTTAAATACCATAAATAACTCATGTAAAAAAGACCTTATAAAAATATAAGGCCAATCAATCATTTTGGCCCATAGCTCAATCCACATATTAAATATATAAAGAAAATTAACAATAAAAAAAAGCCAGAACTCAAAAACCACCTCAAATTAAAAATAATCAAATATTCAAATTATTACCTTACTTTTAACTCTCTCTCTCTCGATAAACTAATACAAAAACAATCATTTTTTTCTTTCTCTCGCATTAAATTAAAACCAAAAAAGGCTATTCTTCTTCTTCTTCTTCTTTCTCTTCTCTCTCTCTGTCTCTCTCTCTCTCACAGTGCAGTGCTCTCAACTAACAAACTCACAGTGACATACACATACTAACGGTGACTCGGTGATGGTGAGATGGTATCCATCCTCCAGCATCGACTCGAGTTTGCATTGCAACATAAAGGAAATGTCAGCCCAACCTTTAGGCCACTTAGGCCATTGCCTAGGGCCCCTAAATTAAAAAAAAAATTGGGCCCCAAAATAAAATAAACAATAATATATTTTTAAAATTTAGAATATAGTTTAAATAATTAATATATTTTAATCATTTAATTATTAGTGAGAGCAAACTTTAAACAAAATTAACTATTTATCTAATGTACTTGGCCCTCAAATTAAGTGTAACTAGCATTATTGTAAAAGTTTTAGAACCTCTTTCAAAAAAATTTAGGGCCTTAAAGTTAAACTAATTTTTTTATCTCACATGATATATATGGTATATATATTATCACTTTGCAATTTTATTATTAAAATCAATTGTCTATTGTATAATAGGTACGAATAATAATTTTACATTTGTATAAATTAAATTTGAGATCATTTGTTAATAAATTTGTTTACATTGCACAAGATGACTATAAAATAGAATGAGTAGAAGTAGTACACTACATCTTTTTTATTTAAAAATAGTTCTTTTTCTTTATGATAGCTAATAATTAGGAGTAACCTGTGTCTTAAGGCACGGTGAAACTTAAATTAGAAGTGATAGATTTATGAGGAAAAATTCAATTTGAATGATTTTGAGAGAGATATTAGTGGTCGTTAGATAAATCTATGTAAGACTGTCATATGAACTTATTAAAGTTTGTCATGTTTTATATTATAGATGTCTCATTTATTTTAGGACTGCTCAACTTGTATAAATTCTTATTTTTATATAAATTTAGAAAAAAAAATTATTTTACCAGTCAAACTAATTTTCAATTATGTTTCTCTTTTATCTTAAACTAATAGTATATATCATTGTATTTGATCTTCGTATTTGACTTCGTTTAACACAATTTTTATTTATAAAATTTAAATTTAAAATTTGAATTAGTATGTTACATCTCAAAAGGCAAAACAAATAATTTGTAAATAAACATATTTTAATAAATATTTAATATTACTATTATTCTTGAATAAATATTTATATGGCCTCAAACAACATTTTAGCCTAGGGCCCCAAATTAGGTTGGGCCACCCCTACATAAGAGACATGGTTCAGAACCAAAAGCCAACATTTGAGATCATTCAAGGTTCTATTGTTTCATAATTTTAAATTTTTTTATTATATATTTTAACTACACTATATATTGTGTTTGTTTCATTGTTATATAGTTATAATATATTAATAATATGGCACCTAGAAGACAACCAAGTGGATATGAAAAAATTTTAAAAAAAAAAAAGAAAAGAAAAATGGACCAACTAATAGAATCTAAAAAATGATCTATTGATAAATTTGTTACTAGTAACAAAAATAATGTAACAACAAATTTAAATGAAAATTTTAAAATAAACAAGTAGATAATGAAATAGAAAAGAATAAAATAAAAAATATTGAAATAAAAGATGATAAAATAGAGGATAATGACATAGAAAATATTGAAAAAAAATAGTGAAATAAAAGATAATGAAATAGAAGACAATCAAAATCTTAATGAAACAAGTGATTATAGTCATATAAATATTTATGATCCAAATCAATGGAAAAATATTGATACAAAATTAAGAGATTTATTAGTAGAAAATGATCCAATAAGACATAATAATTTAGATTTTCCTCAGGATGAATTCTCTAGACATTTTTCTACTTCACATAATACTCACAAATTAACAAATGGGAAAACACTTGATAGAAGATGGGTAGTATATTCAAAAGATTTGGATAAAGTATTTTATTTTTGTTGCACGTTATTCAATATGAATCATTGTACAAGTAAACTAGCTAATAAAGGAACAAAAGATTGGAGAAGTATTGGTGTTAAGCTTAAAAATCATGAAATAACTAATGACAATATAACTAATGAATACTTGGATTGAATTAGAAACAAAATTGTAACTAAATAAAACAATTGATAAAAGTATCGCAGAACAAATTAATAGAGAGAGAGAGAGAGAATATTGGCAAAATGTATTAGTAAGAATTATTGCCGTTATAAAGAATCTTGGTAAAAATAATTTAGCTTTTCGGGAAAAAATGAAAAGATATATCAAGAAAATAATGACAATTTTTTAAGTTTAATTGAAATGATTGCAGAATTTGATCCGATAATGCAAGAAAATGTTCGTCGTATTCAATAAGATAGAATTCATAACGATTATGTTGGACATAACATACAAAATAAATTGATTAGTTTGTTAGGAAATGAAGTAAGAAGCAATATTATTAAAAAAAGTTAAAGAAGTAAAATATTATTCAATTATACTTGATTGTACTCCCGATGCAAGTTATCAAGAACAAATGTTTCTTATATTACGATGAGTAGATATTACAATAAGTCCAATAAAAATAGAAGAATATTTTTTAGAGTTTATTAAAGTAGATGATACAAGTGGAAAAAGTTTATTTGATAAACTTATAGATGTAATAAGTAATCTTGAACTATATATTAATGATACAAGAGAACAAAGATATGATAATTGATCTAATATGAAAGGAAAACATCAAGGTGTACAAAAAAGGCTACTAAATATAAATCCTAGAGCATTTTATACACATGTGGTTGTCACAATTTAAATCTAGTACTTTGTGATATGACTAACTCTTGTCTCAAGGCTATTATTTTTTGGAATAGTACAACGTATGTATTCATTATTTTCCTCTTCCACAAAAAATGATGAAATTTTTTACAAGATAATGTCCAAGGTTTAACTCTTAAGTCATTGTCACAAATACGTTGGGAAATTCGTGTTGAAGGTGTTAAAGGAATAAGATTTCAAGCTTCAAAATTAAGATATGCATTATTGCAATTAGCGGAAACTATTGAAGATCAAACAATAAGAAGTGAAGCTAATTGTTTAGCATGAGATTGAGAAATTTGAGTTCTTATTGGGCATGACTATGGTATGATGATTTTATTTTTCGGCAACTTAGTTAGTATATATTTACAATCAAAAGACATACATATTAGTATTGCTATAGATCAATAAAATGTCTCATTTCTTTTTTTTTTTTGAAAAATATAGGGAAAGTGGATTTACAAATGCTATGATTTTATCTAAAGAGATTGCATGTGAAATGGGTAAAAAACTTATATTTTGTGAAAAACGTAGAATTTGTAGAAAAAAATAATTTGATGAAAATGTTGACGATGAGGTAACACAATCTATTGAAGAATTTTTTAGAATTGATTATTTTATATATATAATTAA
>CAUOFW020008117.1:0-18725 GCA_963454935.2 Ilex paraguariensis
AGGTAGATGAACAGATGAAAGTTGCAGCAGTTATCGAAAAACTGTCGGGTTCATGGAAGGAGTATCAAAAGGGACTACGTCACAAACAATCTGAATTAAGCATGATGAATCTAATTGTTCGACTTTGAATTGAGGAAGAGGCCAGAAAACAAGACAAGACGAACGACACTAACGGGAATCTCAATAACAATGGTAATGGAAACAACAATAAGGTACATTTTATCACATCTAATGATAACATCTCTAAGGGTCAAAATAATAGAAACAGTGCATATTTGAAGCCTAGAGGTAATAACATGAATAGGTTTAATAGGGCTTCAAATAAAAATCATTCTCAAAAGAAATGGAACCAAGCACCAAACCAAGGACCCCCTTCGAAACAAGTACCATATAAAAAAATTAATCAGTCAAATAATGGTGCTTGTTTTGTTTGAGGAAAGTCTGGTCATTTTGTAAAAGATTGTCGTTTTAGAAAAACGGGGTAATACTCCTCAAGCTAATGTGACCGAGGAGCCACTTGTGGCCATGATTTTTGAAGTTAATTTTATTGAGAATGATGAAGGGTGGTGGATAGATTCTAGAGCTTCCAGGCATGTCTGTCATGATAAATTTTGGTTCAAGTCTTTTTCTCCTATTGAAAATGACAAAAAAGTGTTGTTTGGTGATTCACATACTATGAGTGTTTTGGGCATGGGAGATGTCCAACTCAAATTTACCTCTGGCCAAGTTTTGACCCTAAGAGATGTTCTTCATACTCTTGAAATAAGAAAGAATTTGATTTCTGGTTATCTTTTAAATAAGGCTGGTTTCAAACAAATCATAGAATCTAATCAACTTGTTTTGACCAAGAATGGGTTATTTGTTGGGAAAGGTTATGCTTGTGATGATATGTTTAAGCTGAATGTTGAAATGAATAAAATTATTTCTTTTGTTTACATTGTTTCTTGTGTGAATATGTGGCATGCTCGTCTTTGTCATGTTAATAGCAAATATTTGAAAAATATGAGTCATACAGGTTTATTGCCCAAGTTACACAATAATTTTGAAAAATGTGAACATTGTAGCATGACAAAAATAACAAAACAGCCTCATATCAAAGTAGAAAGAAATTCTGAATTATTAGAATTGATATATACGATCATATGTGAATTTGAAGGAATTTTGACTTGTGGTGGAAAAAGATATTTTATTACTTTCATCGATGACTTTTCATAATACACTTATGTTTATCTTATGAAAAATAAAAGTGATGCTTTTGAAAAGCATACCATTTTTATTAAAGAAGTAGAAAATTGCTTTGATAAAAAAAATTAAACGATTTAGAAGTGATAGAGGTAGAGAGTATGAATTACTTGGATTAATTGAACATATATAGTCTTTAGGAATAGTTCATGAAACTACACCACCATACTCTCCTCAATCTAATGGTGTAGCTGAACGTAAAACTAGAACTTTGATCAACTTAACTAATGCTATGTTAGCTAGTTCTAGTGCACCTAAACATTTGTGGGGAGAGACAGTTTTAACTGAAAATTATGTTATGAATAGAGTTCCTCGTAAACAAAATCTAGTTACTCCTTATGAATTGTGGAGAAAAAGAAAGCATAACTTGAATTACATTAGAGTATGGGGCTGTTTAGCTTATGTTAGGATGACTGATCCTAAAATTCCTAAATTAGGAATAAGAGCAACTAGATGTGTAATTATTGGATATGCACTAGCTAGTAAAACATATATATTTTTAGACCTAGAAAATAATGTGGTAATTGAATCACTAAATGCTATATTTCATGAAGATAAATTCCCTTTTAAATATAAAAATAGTGGGGATGATGATAATATGCCAAAGTCTAGTGATATTCCTAGTTCATCATTGACCGAAAATGTAGAACATAAAGAACATGAAATTAGGAGGAGTAAGAGGGGTAGAGTAGAAAAAAATTTTGGTTCAAATTACATTGTTTATAATGTTGAAGGGGATCCAACTAACTTACAAGAAGCCTTAACATCTCCCGATTTAGACTTATGGAGAGAAGCTGTAAATGATGAATATGATTCACTCATAACAAATAAAACATGAAAATTGGTAGATTTATCTCCTGGTTGTAAAACTATAGGTTGCAAATGGGTGTTAAAGAGAAAGTTCAAATCTAATGGAACGATAGATAAGTATAAGACGAGATTGGTAGCTAAAGATTTTAAACAAAAAGAAGATTAGATTTCTTTGAAACGTTTTTTTCTGTCTCTAGAATTACATCCATAAGATTGCTAATATCTATAGCTGCTATACATAATTTAAAAATACATCAAATGGATGTAAAAACAATTTTTTTGAATGGTGATCTAGAGGAAGAAATTTATATGGACCAACCAGAAGGGTTTATTCAACAAGGTCATGAAAATAAAGTTTGTAAATTAACTAAATCTTTATATGGCCTTAAAAAGGCACCCAAGCAATGACACTAAAAATTTGATCAGTGTGTTTTAGCTAATGGGTTTTAAGGCTAATGAGAGTGACAAATATATTTACTTAAAGTCTGAAAATTGTGAACATGTTATTATTTGTTTATATGTTGATGATCTTTTGATATTTGGCACAAGCTTATATGTGATTGAGACTACCAAGGTGTTACTAAACAGAAATTTTGACATGAAAGACTTACGTCAAGCAAATGTGATTCTTGGCATGAAAATCACAAAAGGAGTGTTGATGGATTTATGCTTGATCAATCTCATTACGTAGAAATTTTTTTTGAAAAAATATAACTTTTTTTCATTTTAAACCTATTTGCACACCTTTTGATTCAAGCATTCATTTATTTTCAACAAAAAAAGAAAGTGATGTAATTAATCAAATAGAGTATGCAAGCATAATTGGTAGTCTTAGATATGCCACTGATTGTACTAGACCTGATATTGCCTATGAAGTGGGTGTACTTGGTAGATTTACTAGTAGACTTAGTATGGATCATTGGAATGCAATATGTCGTCTTATGAGATATCTAAAAAGAACTATACATGTTGGTTTATTTTATAAGAATTATTCTACTGTACTTGAAGATTACTGTGCTACAAATTGGAACACCCTATCGGGTAATTCTATGTCCACGACAAGTTATGTTTTTACTTTATGCGGTGGAGCCATAAGTTGGAAATCAAAGAAGCAGCAAATTATTGCAAAGTCAACAACGAAAGATGAATTGATTGCGCTAGCTTCAGCTAGTGAGGAAGCTGGGTGGCTTCGTGATTTATTGTTTGATATACCTTTGTGGGCTAAACCAATGCCACCTGTGTTAATTCATTATGAGAGCAATGCCGCAATAGGTAGAGTACATAATAAGTACTATAACGGAAAATCCAGATCTGTGAGAAGAAAGCACAGTACTGTGAGATCATACCTTAATAAATGGAGCGATCAATGTTGATTATATGAGATCGACTGACAATCTTGCCAATCCGTTAACAAATGCACTAGCTAGAGAAAAGATTTGAAGTAGATCGAGGGGGATTGGACTCAAGCGCAAATTTGATTAAGTTCTATATGAGGATACCTAACCTAGAGACTGGATATCCCAAGAACTAGGTTAATGGGACAAACGAATCATAGAGTGACTTGATTTGTGAAACATGTACCAATAAAATTTATATCATTGTTGAAATTTTGTATTCATTGTCCATCCCTATGATGCAAAGTACATGTGCTCTCGTAACGAAAATTTTGAGGATGAGATCAATATCTCTTAATGAGTTATATAGCCTTTTTGGGTGAGATGTCTTAGTTATGAGAATAACCTTGATAGACTCACCTATATGAGTGTGGAAGATAGGTCGTTTCCTACGAGAATTTAGGCTAATTCTCTAGAGCACTTAAGAAATTGGGATAAAACACAAGGCTGAAAATGTGCTGATTTTTGAAGCTTGATTTTGGACACCTTGAATATCATGTGTGTGATATGATTCTACGTACCCTCAAGTAGTCATCGTTTAAAGGCTAAGTCCACTTTGACTCTAGTACGGTAACATTGAAGCACTAAGTAAAAGTTTAAAGACCACTCTTGCAATGTATGATATTCTATTTATTGCCCAGTTACTTATATAGTGTATCTTTTATTAAAATAAGTGGGAGATTGTTAGAATATTTTAACTAAAAGAGTGTTTTTTTATGTGGGAACTTAATCCCACATCGACTAAACATCCAAAGATAATTGAGTATATATATATATATATATATATACTAGTGTTATCTAACATTTGAATTAAAGAGAGGTCTCGAGACTCTCATGTGCACAGGGGTGAAATTAGCGGAGGAGATATGGACTTCTAAAATCTAGGAACTACACTGGTGTGCTTAGTCCACGACCTGGGTAGTGGGTCCCTCTGGCTCGCCTAAATGAAATAAAATATTAAACTCACTTTTTTAATAATTTGTTTAATTATTTTCTATCATTATTTCTATAATAAAATTTCAGTTACTGAATACCAAAAATCTCCAACGACTAGTATTCCAATAGTCATATTTTATGAGTTATTATACAATTAAACATAGAAGTAATTACAGCTTATTAAACACACACACACACACACATATATATATATATTATATACGTATTTTCAGTATAGAGATATACAATACAATATCATATCAACTATTTTCTTACAATATAAGTTTTTGGGCAATATTCAAAGGTGTGTGTGAAACTTTTGCTTCATTCAATTGTGTAGATCTGAGTGAAGTAACAGTCAATAGGCTGGATTGTTGTATTCTGGGGATGATGCATTACTACCTTTTGCGCTGTGATTCTTTCATAAAAGGGCGCAAATCGTCTTAAGAAAGCGATCTAGTCCGTGCCTCACCTTGCCGTTCACGTTATTTGCATCCAACATTTTCCAACACTCCAATCCCACTACAATAATGTTATGCTTGAACATGATTGAATGGTAATATTTATGTGGTTTTTTGTTCCCTTCAATTTCAGATCATTTGGAACAAGTAATACAATCAGATGGATTTATCAGAATTATTTTTAAAATTTTGTTGCAAAATTTCTAGTTATGTTATGTGTGATCCAATTACAAAGTAGATGTTATGCTTAATTTTTCTTTGAATGTGTTGTTTAATGGACTACATTAATTTTGGTGAATCTTGTTGATTGATGTGTGAACAATTACACAATATATTTTGATGAATTGAGAAATTTTTATAGAAAGTGGATCTTATGCATAATTTCATTGAATAATAGTAGGTTGATTGAATGGAAGGAATTTTTTCTTTTTTTAAAAAAAATACAATTTCTACATTTGTCTATGCGTCAAGAAATGAAAAACATGGACTGGAATTTCTGATGTTTTAATAAACGCCTCTAACGTACGCCGGGGTTGCTAGAATCCAGGAAATAGCACTACAAAAAAATGGGCTTTTCCTAGGAAGGTTCTACCTAGGAAATTAATTACGTCTGTAATGTATTCGGTTTTGATCCTATTCTTCCTCTAATCTTGATAGAATTTTACAAAAGCCCTCCGATTATGAAGAAAGTTGTAGAGGAATTTCGAGTTGTTGTGTTCTAGTCGACTTTTTAGCTATTTTAGGAATTCAGGTTTATTACTCCTCTACTTGTCGATTTGTTTTTTTGAGTTTTATGGTGCCTTTAATGAGTTTTATGGTGCTCATAGTCATGATGTTGATTTTTGGTTTTGGTTGAGTTGAATGCAACTTGATCTATTATGATATTCAGTTCACTTTTTATATCAATACTATACATGAATACATCTACTCTCTCGAGTTGAGAATTAATCTCTATTCAAATAAGATAAGATTGTTTATCACGGTATGTTCAAGATTTAGCTATAAATATTTATTTAAGAGAAGACTCACGACGTTAATATTCCAAGGCTATTTGATCTTGCAAATAAACTAGAATATAGGATTGTTGGTATATAAAATTACTTACTCATAACCTGTGCCTGAAGACACGATAAAATATAAAATTCGAACGTCCAAAAAATCGATCTCATTATATTAATTGTTTTCAAAATATATTAACTACAAATTAATCAAATATTAAATGATTAAATATATGATAAAAATGAGTGATGTAATATTTTTAAGGAAAAAATATATAAATGATTAAACATATGATAGAAATAAGTGATGCGATTTAACGGTTGAGTCTGACAAAAAGATGATATGTGAGATAAATAATTGATGATAATTTTGAGAGAAAAAATATGACTGAGACAAAATTCAAACACACTCTTATTTTATTATATAAATGTCATACAGTAAATAATATCTTAATTTAATCATTACGATATTCTGTTTATTCTGGATTACAATATTCATCATTCTTTTGGCAGGTACGTATTCGAGTCTTTTTGCTTTCGGTGCTGGGACGTGTGGTCGTAATTCTCGGGGCATGTGTTTTGCAATCACCTACAAGATTGAACTGATTTTGATTTGGTATCCAAACGGATCCAATGAAATCCAATGTAATCCAGTCAGAGGTGGATTCAATTATCTTAATACAATAAATGATTTTCAATTCTATACTAAGTTGGGATGAGTATGTATGGTGTGTAAAATCGGTTTGGAGGAATATTTTAATGAAAACAATTAGTAATAATAATATTAATTGTCATAAAATAAGTTATACTTATTTTGAAGCAAAATTCTGATTTTTAGTATGTTGGATTAATTGTATTGAAGATCCCTAAAGTATAGAATTTGTCTAATTTTGATCCCTATATTTTAATTGTATTATTTTGATACCTGAAGTACTAAATATATTTCTATGTGGTCTCTCAAACACATAATATCTAAATTGTTAATGGTTTTTTTATCATAAATTTATCACGTGATACCTAAATATGAACAAAAAATAATTATGATAGCTCCTGATCAACATTTGGGTAGCTCTTCACCAAAAATATGTAATATGGGTAACACTTTACCAAAATTTAGATAGTTCATGATTAAAAATTTGTAATTTAGATAGTTTTTTATCCAAAATTTGGACAAGAGTTATCTAAATTATTTTTCTACACATATTTGGGTATTGTGAGACAACTATATAATAAAAAATATTAGTAATTTGGACGTTGTCTGCTTGATGGACCACGAAGAAATATATTCGATACTTTAGAGATTAAAATAATACAATTAAAATATTGGGGACAAAAATGAGACAAATTACATAGTTTGGGACCTCCAGTACAATTAATCATAGTATATTATATGAAATTTTAAAATTTATAATATTTTAATATTATTACATTCGTCAGTTTAAAAACACAAGATCGAACAATTTTTCAAAATTTTTCATGAACACAATTTATGACCAAAATAGTCGATATTGCATTTTTATGTATAGAAACAAACAACAAGGGACGTGATTATAGTTTTTCAAGTAAAATGGCACGTGAAATAGATCTGAAATAATTTACAACATAGTCGAAGCGTAGTGCTCGTTCAAAGACCTAAATCAGACAACATAACCTCATTCTTGAGAGGAGTACCAGCCGAACTTCTCCTTGATGTTAGAGATTCGAGTCTTAAAATTCACATTAAAACTCGGTGGTTGACAGTTATGCTAGCCTAATTAGGTTTGTTCTTAAGAAGAGTAACGGACAAAGTCAAGAGTCTCCTAATCCCAAAAATGAGACTCTATCGGGATTGTCTTTAGACATCCTCCATGCACCCACCACTTTCGTTTTTTACTAGCAAAAGAAAAAAAACAAAACAAAAACCTCATTACAACTTTGGTTGTAATTAAGTTTGGAGATCTAAAATAAAGAGAAGGGAGGGGCATACCTTCGGGCATGTGGTAGTTCGCAGCTGAAGGGGGACCAGTGCATTGGGTAGAAATGTGTGTGAAGGGGGTAAAAACCCAAGAAAGTTATTGTGTGAGGGTGTTTACGTAAATTGCTCAACTATTATGTTGAGTAGGTTACAAATCCCATGGTATAGGATAAAGGGGGATAAAGTGAGAGATTGACTTTAAAGTATCCTTGGCCCATGTATCTCTTGTTTGGGTATGTTAAAATAGGTGGGATATTCGTAGTCTTTGAAATGATTGGCCGTATGAAATGCTTCCCACTATCCCTTATGCACCGGATATCTGTAACCCCTGGAGCAGGAGGAATTCAAATTTTGTCAACAGGATACAACAACCAATTTACTAAAACACCCATTACATAGTAAATTTGTAAGGATTTTTACCCATTCCACCCCACTGGTCTCCCCTCTCATTCACGAAGAAGGCAATGGCGTCTGGTGTGGGTTTCTCTCTCTCTCTCTCTCTCTCTCTTCTTCGCTCAGACCATTATCTTTTTATCTCGGTTCTCTTATGAAGGTAATGGTATGTGTTTTGGATCTTATCTAGCTTCTTCGATTGCTTCTTCATTTTTCTGTTAGTGGCGGCAGTGGGGAAGGGGGTATGGGTTCTGAATTGGGTTTTTTTTATTGTGGGTGGGGATGGGCTGATGGTTGTAATTGCGTTTCAGGAGTAGGTGTTCTTCTTCGTTTTTGTGTTTGATGCAGCAACAAGGTGTGGATGGCTCTTATGAGGCATTGCTTGGTTCTTTTGAATCAGAGGGGTGGGGATCTGATTTGGGTATTTTGAGTTGGTGGTGATGGGCTAGCGGTTTTGAGGATTTTGGGAGAGTGTGGAAGTCCATGGCTGATTTTAGAAGTCCATGACTTGTTTTTGTTTTTGTGGACCTCTCAGTCAAACAAGATTTGGCTTCAAGCAGATCTGCTATGCTCTCTTCTTTTACATCTTTGCTTCTTTATCTCCCTCTCAGACTCTTCTGTGTATCATTTTGTATATTGCTGGAACTTCCCAACCCATCATGGCACAACAATTCAGCCAAGAACTCACACCGGGTCATTTTGTTACTTATTTAACATGGTGTACGAGCATAATATTCGGATTACAATTATGTGTGTTGAAAATTTTTATTTTTTTTTGCATGATGCATATGATTTTTGTGATTAAAAGTGTATTGTACAAATTAAATTAAATAAATGTACAAAATATTTATTGCAATACTTTGTAAAAATATGTAATTTATTGATTCATATTTTTTTTTGGTAAATAGACAATACTGAGAGGGGATATTTCCCGCCAATTCATACGGCCTGATTTTTCAAAGCCAACGATTATCCATTTTACAATTGCTTTGCCAAATCAAGAATAAGCGGGCCCTCACGATAATTTTAACCCAATCCCTCTTCTTATCCCCACAAATCCAGGTATTTAAACACCCCCCCTGGCATTTTAGCTGGAACACTAATAGTGGTGGTGTGGATTATTGGGTCATGTAAAGAATAACATGAAAATAAACAATACTTTTTGGAACTTAAAATTTAATCTAATTTATTAACTTAATAATGTGTAATACGCTTATTTATATTATGACTTATAAATTTTGTATAGTTCTTTCAGTAAAAGTATATTGTAATAAGTGAACAGTTATTACGAATTTTTTCTAATTTTTTTTTAAATCACCTCTCCTATAAATTATGTTTCATGCTACAAATTGAAATTTACTTTGGTATAAATAAAAGCCGAGGTTGAAAGTAGTGCCTAATTTCACGTTTTTTGTTCGGGTTTAAGTAGCTTCAACATTATTTGTTCAGACTAACGTGTCCAAAAACAACAAATTATTCACGAATAATATAGAAGTTTTGGAAGAAAAAAGGGATGATTGCTACAATGTGGGGTGTATAAAAAGAAAAATGGAACAAAAGTGGTTCAAATCTTTGGTTAGACTGTCATTAAATTGATAGTGAGTTTCAACATAAGTTATGGTTCATTATTAATCTAACGACTATGATAAAATTAAGTCAATAAATTAGTATATATTTGTATCACAATTACAAATATGCCTTTCATAATCAAATGTATATATGTGTGTTTGCATGTATATTGTTAAAAACATCAATGGTTATCCCATGATACATTTTTAGTAGTAATTTATCAAATATATACATAAATTCACAAAAATGAAAAGTAACCATGGGATACCAGCGATCTAAAGACATGATCAAACAATTCAAAACCTGAACTAGCACTCTAATTGATTGTCACTACAAGAAAATAGGTTTTTTTTGTGATATGACAACATTCATCGTGTTATAATAAGTAATGTCTTAAAAAGTATTGCGACGACAAATCTTCATCACAAATATTTTTACGACTGCATTACTTATTTCAAATATGATGTAGCAACTGACATTTTTGCATTTTCCTCCATTTCAACTAAAAACATTAATCAATAAAAACAAAAATATATTTTCAACTTAAGAGTCTTTTCAATTGCATCATTTCAATTGAAAAGAGTTAACAAAATAAATTTTGTTAACAATAATTTCAAATACAATTTCAATTGCAACATAAAATAAAATATATGTTGTGAGTGGTGAAACAATTGAGAAAGACTAAAAGAATTAAAATTCCATCTATTTAAAAAACAATCTCAAGTAAGATAAGAATCTTTTTTGAGACCACTGTTTGGAGTTCACTGTTGCATTCATCTTCTGAAGGGTTTTCAGCTACAACCACACATTTGCACTTGTTCCAATTTGGGGGCCCTAAGCAATGGCTAAAGTGGCATAAAGGTTGGGCCGGCACTGAAGAGATGAAGAACCTGTAACATTAGCTTCCATTTTCATAAGCTGTTGCACATCTTCCTGTTACACAATGCATACAAAATTATAGGACGACTCTATACATACATCCATACTCCATTTTCATCTACTTTTAGTAATTTTGTTCTTTCGGTGCAGGGCCAAGCATATATATTTTACACTAAAATACTCATGTGCATCTCGTAATGTTTTTTATTACAAGTAATGCTATAACAGGTGCTGCTGGATCATCCATATATCTGTTAAGTGTATTGCTATCAGATATGACAGGTGTGGCCTATCAAAGATTTGTTTGAAGAGTAATTTTAGTGGAATTTAAAAACTTTACACCTAAAGATATTGTAGTGACATAGTCCAAGAATGTTATTACAAACTATACACATCACTAGACTAACAAATTAGGTCACTCTTAAATTTTCTTCTAGTTTTGAAGAATTATGTATGACATGATCTCGATCAAGTAAGAGTAGAGTTTTGGATTTTATTTACTTTGTATAGGCAGTATGACTCGACTGCATCTGATTCTTTTTCTCCTAATAGCATAAACTCCCAGGTGTTGGGTCCTCTCCCTCCTTCTGTTGCTAATGATTCGTCTGCACCAAAGTCCAAATAATATCTCACCACTATACACACCACAACACTGTCCAAAACAGAACCAAAAAAAAAAAAAAAAGAGAAAAGAAAAAATACACCCACAACAATGTTGCATTTGATTAGCACTTTTAAACCCGGGATTCATATCTCGGCCCGTAAATGGTTTGGTGTATTAAATCCACATACATGAGATCAACCCTCCAATTATTCCTCTATCCCTAATAAAATATCATTTCTACTAAACCACATCCCAACCCTCCAATTATTCCTCTCTGTAATTAAACAGACATGGGTATAGATTGAATTAATTAGTGGGTAATGTATAGTCGTTTACAAAACAAATGTATATTTATAATTGCAATAACTTCATGGGTCTCACATGTACATGTGATACTTACCAAACAAGGATACACATAGAATTCATATATGAATCCTATGTACACAAAGATGAGTTTGGGTTCGAAAGAGTTTGATAAAACCAATTCAATATCTCACCTCAAAACAATCCAAACATGCCCTTAGAATTAAGTCAGCTTCTGGTATTTGGTATTCCTAATAATTATACTTTGACCCACGGAACACTGAATCCTTTATTTTTACAAGAATTGAATGTTTCAGCCCCTCTCTGTCTAATGGACTGCAATGTTGTGCTAAATATTTTGTCACAAAGCTAAATATTTTTGTCAGTAAAATTATACATGAAATAACAAAATCAATCATCTTTTATCTGAAAAGATAATTTAAATATTTAATTAAGTGATAAGTTATCAAAGGCTGGTACCAACAGCAATGTTGTGCATTGGAGGCTTAAAATGATTTAAGCTTAATTGGTAGGCTGTAGCATGGAAATTTTAGATTAAGACTAGCAGTGGCGGATTTAGTATGGGGGCTGGTACCAACAGCAATGTTGTGCATTGGAGGCTTAAAATGATTTACGCTTAATTGGTAGACTGTAGCATGGGAATATTAGATTAAGACTAGCAGTGGGGATTTAGCTGCCCCCAATGAAATTTTAAAACATTTTGGGACCTAGATGTAATTTTAAAATTTTCAAAAATTTCTTAAACTTGCCTCAATTGAATTTTTTTTAAAGTATAGGGTATATTAATATAATTTTCAACCCTTAAAAGCTAATGTCTAACCGCCTCCACTGAAATTTTAAAAAATTTTGGGACCTAGGTATAATTTTAAAAATTTTAAGAATTTTTTAAACTTATCCCATTAAAATTTTCTTAAAGTATATGGTACATGAATATAATTTTCAACCATTAAAAGCTCCTCCTCATTTCTCATGCTTGCTTCCCCCCCCCCCCCCCCCCCTTCCCGGTAAGCCTTCGTCTTCTTCATCCAACTTTCTGACTTCCAGTCCATCCCCTCTTCTTTCTTTTATTTAGTTTCTTTGTTAGTTTGTATTCATCAACAAATCTGTCTATTGAATTCAATTATTGTGCAAATCAAATTTAAAAAAATCTTAGAAGATTATTTTAAAGCTAAGGAGAGGTAATCCATTAACCAAATTTTTTGATAGTAGTATTAGCACTAATCTAAAATCAGATTTTTTATATTAGAAAATTAGTTTAGTTTTTGTAGAATTGATGGTTGTTTGGTGTATTATTTATGGACTTATGTAGATTTTTTTATTTCGTCTTGGATCACCACTTAACTATTTTGAATTTTTGTTGATGCCCCTGTTCAGATTAGCTATCTGAGATTCTTGATTAGTGTTATTTTTCTTCCCTATGATTAATTTGCTTTAATTGATTTCTTGAAATTCTAGTTTGGATTATATATTGGATTTATGGATTATATTTTGATTATGTGTAGTCAATTATCTCAATTGTTACGAACTCAATAACGAACTCTTAAACTTAAATCTAATTAGACAAATTTATTTTCAATCAACTATGGATATGTTTCTTACAAGAAAATCAATTATTGGAACAACCGTCTCCTGGTCAAGAAATAGATGATCGTTGTGGTGACATACGACATTGTTCTAATCAAAATCGTGAAAAAGTTTAGTTAGAAAATCTTTCTGCGGATTCTGGGCTAAGAATTAGAATTTTGGATTGTTATCCTAATAACTGGGATGAGATTTGGAGAGCATATCTACAAAAAAACCCATGTCAACCCCCGTGAAACATAATTTTCCCCAAACGAAATTCGGCAAGCTGTGTCATCACTTTAGTCCATCTTGGTTCAACGAGTTTGGTAGTTGGTTGGAGTATAACATTAAAAAAGATGCCGCTTATTGCTTATGTTGCTATCTAATGAGAAGTGATAAAAGAGAGTAAGGGGTGGTCACTCTTTCGTTATAGAGGGATTCCGTAACTGGAAGAAGAAAGAAAGATTTCAAATTCATGTTGGAGGTCCAAATAGTGCTAATAATGAGAATTGGAGAAAGTGCCAAAATCTAATGAATCAAAAGCAAAATATTGAAATTGCTTATTCTAAGCAATCAAATCAAGCTCAAAAGGAGTATCGAGTTCGTTTAATTGCAACAGTTGATTGCGTTTGATTCCTTTTATGTGAAGAGTTAGCATTTCGTGGTCATGATGAGACTAAGGATTCAAAAAATCAAGGCAATTTTTTTGAACTTCTACAATTTCTTGATGAGCACAATGAAACAATCAACAATGGTGTTTCAAAAAATGCTCCAAAAAATCTGAAAGTGACAGCACCAGACATTCAGAAGGATATTGTCCACATTATTGCAAGTGAAACCACATGCGCAATAATCAATGATTTTGGAGATGATTTGTTTTCTATTTTAGTAGATGAATCTCGTGATATTTCAATTAAAGAGTAAATGACAATTCTGTTGCACTATGTGGATAAAAAGGGATGCATCACTGAGCATTTTATTGGCATAGTCCATGTTACTGATACAAATGCTTTATCACTTAAAGAGGCGATTGAATCTTTATTCTCAAAGCATGGATTAAGTCTATCAAGATTATGTGGACAAGGTTATGATGGAGCCAGTAATATAAGGGGAGAATTCAATGGTCTCAAAAGTCTCATCATAAAAGAGTATAGATATGTTTTTTATGTTCATTGTTTTGCCCTTCAACTTCAACTCACACTTGTGTCTGTTGCGAAAAATCATAATCAAATTGCATTGCTTTTCAGTATTGTTGCTAATTTATTGAATGTTGTTGGAGCTTCATACAAACGAAGAGATATTTTAAGAGAGAAACAAGCTAGTAAAGTTATTCAAGCACTAAACAATGGAGAGTTATCAAGTTGGCGTGGTTTGCATCAAGAAAGTAGTCTTCAAAGGGCCGGTGATACATGTTGGGGCTCACATTATGGCCCTCTCATAAATGCGATTGTTTTGTTCTCCTTTGCTGTTGATGTGCTTGAGATTATTGTTGAAGCATGTGCTTTATTGGATTCAATTTAATCTTTCGATTTCGTATTCAATTTATATTTGATGAAAGGTGTATTGGAGATTACAAATGAACTATCACAAGCACCACAAAGGAAAGATCAACATATTGTAAATGCTATGAGTTTAGTTAAAATATCCAAACGACGTCTACAAATGATAAGGGATGATGGATGAGATGTTTTAGTCGCCGAGGTCTCTTCTTTTTGTAAAAAATATGATATTATTATTTTGAATATGGATGAGATATACATAGCCTAAGGAAGGTTACGGCGTAGTGAAAAAGTCACTAATTTACACCATTATTATGTTGAATTATTTTTCACGATGTTAGATATGCAACTTTAAGAGCTTAGTGGTCGTTTTACTGAGGTGTACACCGAGCTACTTCTTTGTTTGGCATGCCTAAATTCAATGGATTCATTATCTGCATTCAATAAGAAGAAGTCACTTCGGGTTGCTCAATTTTATCTTTCAAAATTTTTTCCAATGGAGCTCTTGATACTTGATAATCAACTTGAAACTTTTATAGTTAATATGCGCTTCAATAAATTTTTAGAAGTTAAAGGAATTAGTGGGCTTGCAAAGAAGTTAGTTGAGACAAAAAAGAATATAGTATATCCGTTGGTATATTTGCTAATCAAATTAACACTTATTTTACCAGTTTCCACTACAACCGTTGAAAGAGTATTTTCAACAATGAACATAGTAATTGTACAATCGAATGGGAGATCAATGGATGAATGATTGCTTTGTTGCATATATTGAAAAAGATGTTTCAAGTGTCATTGAAAATAAAATGATTATGCAACAGTTCCAAAATATGAAAACTTGTCAAGAACAATTATAAAGATTTATTGGATGTTCGAGAGTTGAGAGCTCATTTTGTCTAGGATCTCGAACACTAAATGATACTTTTGATATGAAACTTTTTTGTTGCCTTTTTTTGTACATCACTCATATACATGAATTGTGCCTTTAAATGACATTTTTTTTTATGTAACTATGATAATGAATAATTTATCAAGAATACATATTTTGATGAAAATAATGTTACAATTATACTTTAAAATTTAAGAATTTAAGTTGTCTCAACTGAGGCAAAATCCTCGCTCCGCCCCTAGAGATTGGCACTCACACTTATAAGGGTGTGTATTGTTTTTGGGAAAGTGGCGGAGCCACTAAGGGACAAGGGTGGGCACATGCCCGCTCAATTTTTTCTTCCCGTAACGTTACATTTGAATTTTTGGATTTTTTATGACATTTAATTATGCCAGTCTATTTTTTGTTTGTCATATCAATTAGTATAGGCCTGTATCAAATGATTTTCAACTTTTGGTCATACTTTAGACAAATTTTCAGATATATTTTGGGCACGTCTATAAGTTTTGGACAAATTCGGGTTATTTTATAATTTTTTTAAAAGGTATATAGTGATTTTGACATTGATTTTACCAATAGTGAAATTTTAATTACGAAGATTGTGAATCCTCTGCTAAATAACTAAATGGATGGTAAATAGATTAGTATAGTATAATTGTATATTCTGTATCTAAAATAATACATTTTTGAAAGCATTGGTAATGAAATTATCATGCAATACTTTCATAGTATAAAAATCCATCCGGATTAGTCAGAAATGACTATAATTAACTTATTTATATAAAGGGCTGTAATTGTTTTGTTGATTGCCATTTTTCACATTGTGTACACCAATTTTTGATCCTGTTTTGTTTAATAAATGGTGAAGTATTAATTTTTTTTTTAAGAAAATAAAATAACTCACTTTATTTTTATCCATTGGGAGAAAAAATTGTTGAAGTACCCACCCAAGAAAAATTTCTTGCAATATCTCCATTGGTATCATACCAAAAATTACAAGATTTTAAGATCAAATTTTACAATTTACAAATGACATGATCAATCATAAAATAATAGGATCGATTATGAAAATTACAACTTAAAAAAATTAAGTTAAAGCTTTTAAAGGCTAAATTATAATTTGTAAAAGAGAAGTTACAACTGTTCAAGAGAATTCCATGATCATGAACTTCTTTCAATTAATTGAAACTTTATTTTTCAAAGGTATAATTTTACCATGAAAAATAATAACTTTTCATTATGTGCCGAAATTTTCGGTGCCATAGCCTTTCCCACTGTTCTTCATCACCATATATATGTGACATTCTCCTTTTAGTGTTTTAATGGCAATTTTGATCGAGATTTAACAGCTTTGCCTGAAGTGACATTTCCAACGGTTTTGAAACCCTTGGGTCCACCCCAGAAAAAACAAGTAAATAAACAATCATGCAGGTTTTGAACACGAATGACATAATGCAGATGTTAAGCAGGATAACGTCTATGACGACATTCTTGACGGGTTATTATGGTGTTGTTAATGGGTAGTGCTATGTAATAAAAAATAAATAAGAAATAATGACAAAAACTAGAGCTTTGATTGGTGAACAAAATGGGAGAATACCAATTTGCTGGAGTTTTCAAAGTTGGCCACTAAGGCTCGGGGGAACCAGCACCCTTGTTAAATACGTAGTAGTTGTTCAAGAATAATTAGTGCTTTTCAACAATTGTGTGAACCCTAATCAGACCAGGATATAACTTAGACAAAATTACATGTGTGCCTCGAGTCTTAGTGAAATAACACAATGTTTCATTGAAATTCTAGAAATGACATGGAGATTACTAGTATTTAGAATCTTCAGTGAAAGTAATTAATGTGATGATCATTTAACCATTACAAAACTTCAAAACTCATGACTTTCCGCAGTAAATTTGACATATATATAATCCGTTGCTGGCAATTATATTTGTCTAAGAAGTGATTGTCCTTCCCTGCAAAGAATGAATGCGAATGTCATTCTACTTTACTCGGATCAAAACATAACGTTATGATATTAGAATCCCATTGCATGCGAACTATTATTTAAAATTATTGGCTTGTGCAGACATTATTGCGCACATTACATAGGGAAAAATACTTGAAACAACAATGCACACAATTATTCTTGACAAAGCACACATAGATAACAACACTCAATTCACCTCGGGTGATAGAACTCAGCATCAAAAAGGGACTAATTTACATTTTTGCTCGGTACGAGTGTGGCGTGTGGGTGGGGTTCAGGTCGCATTCATGAAAGAATAGAGCCAAACCTAGGATTTCTTTGCAATTCGAAGCAAATTGTTAAGGTAGTTTTACTATATTTGTGGATACTTTTTACCACTGTTGTGTGTGTTTTTATTACTATTGTGATATCGAAGAAAAGTGATAAAAATAATAATTTATTTTTTTTGGAAGGTAAAGTGTATTAAAAAAAAACAAAAGAAATACAAAGGGTAATCACCCACACATTATACAATGACGTTACATAGGAGTCAAAGACAAACATCAAAACCAAAAATGTCAAGGCATAAAGTAAAATTTTGTAAGAAATGCCCTGATTAAGAGTATTTCTCACAGAATTGTTGACATGAGTACATTGGTACACATAAACAGTGCATGACAACAAGCCAGCAACCATGACGGCCAACATAGAACAAAGCAAATCAGCCAACAAAAACAGCACCAGGAAGCCATTTGCACCAATATAATCAGCACCAACAAATCAGCACAACACACCAAAGAAAGCCAGCAACCATGACGGCCAGCAAACACAGCACCAGGAAGCCATTTGCACCAAAAATCAGCACTAACATGTCATTTGCATAGCAGAACAGCCCAGCACTACCTAGCAAATCAGCAACTCAGCCCAACAAAATAGTACCAAGAAGCCATTTGCAACAATAAAATAGCACCAGCGTGTCATTTGCAGAGCATAACAACCCAGCACTACCCATCAACAACAAATATGAAGAAGACAGCCCCAACAAGCAAGTAAGCCAGAAAAAAACGTACAGTAGTGAGGCTGAAGAAATAGCACAGCCAACAAGGCTTCCCCCCCCCCCCCCCCCCCCCGGCCGCAGGCAACAGAGGAGAGGAGCTCTTTGCATCCACCACGTGGGTGATGAGAGGATCAGATGGAGTTACTAGATAACTTATGCCCTTATGCAGGAACTAGGCAGCTGCCATATATG
>CAUOFW020008118.1:0-18706 GCA_963454935.2 Ilex paraguariensis
GAGCGGAATTAGTAGTCTCTATTCTTCTACTTGTCTAAAAAAATTTCGTTTATCTTTGGTCCACCCTTATTAATGGGTATAATTTTTATCCCTATTCTCATTTACATGTAAATTTGTAATCCCTGCCCCCGCCCCCATCTACCTTACCCGCCTCAAACCAAGCTTAAGTCTAAGACAACATAATCTAAAATTTTAAATAAATTTAACATTCTAAATAATCTAACATAATTATAAAATATCATAATATAATTAAAAAGCTTGTCATATACAACATAATCCAATATAATATAATTAAACATTGTTTACAATATAATATATTAAAAATTTTGTCTCTCATATAAATTTAATATAACATTATACAACACAACATAATCTAACATAACATAATCCAGCATAAAAAAAAATATAAAACAACAAAATCTACATTTTTACAAGCTAAAAACATGAAAAAATTAAAAAATAAAACAATTTTTAAAAGAAAAAATCATTCAATAATATATAAATTTATCTTCACAGCAACATGTATACATATAATAATAATAATAATAACGGGTAAAACGAGGTAGGAGGGACGGGGCCGGGGTAAGTGTCAGTTTATTCTCGCTTTCATTCCCACATGGGTTTATACGGATTTCCTCGTATACATCCACCGTTCAACACGTATGATCCATTCTCAATTTAAACAGGACGAATTTAGATAAATACTTATTTTTATTCGATTCACTATTATCCCTACTCAAAACTCACGAAGTCAACACCTTTATATATCTCGGATAAATGCGTAAAACGGGGAGATTGAACCTTTGGTAGATGATAAAAAAAAACGGTTAGGTAGCGTTCAAAAAAAACAAAAAAACTGGTAGATAGAATTAAAAAAAAAAAAAAGCTGTTAGGTAGCGTTCAAACAAAAAAACAAACGCTGTTAGGTAGAGTTCAAAAAAATTAAAAAAAAACCAGTTAAATAGTGAAAGAAAAGTATTGGATATCACCGTTACACTATGTCAGTATTATTATATAGTGTAACGATCTACTATTAGGTAAATAAAAATAAATGAGTTCTACTAAAACTCATAATCACCCAACTATGTTATACATAATCACCTCTATGATAAAAAATAGAATATATTTTACTCTTTTTATTTTAATTCTCTTATTAAATTGTGATCAATTACTGATATAATGCAACGATTATACTCGATATTTAGTCGTGGTTAAGGCCTTCCGCCTATCACAGCGGGTAAGTCTCCTACTTGTGATGTGAAGGTTGTAAGTTAGATTCCCTTTCCCAACATCCTCTCCCTCCCTTGTAATGATACTGTGTTCGACTGGTTCACTCGATTCTCGTGGCTTGCCAGTGTTTGCATGTGTTATCATGTTATATTATAAAATAATCAAATTGATGACGAGAGACATTGAGAACGCTTGCTGAAATATTTAACTAGTTCACTCAAATTAAAATATTACATGCGTTTTTTCTAACCACTTCTATCATTTTTGTAAAACTATTTCAAAATTTAAATTTTTAATCATCTTTTTAAATTATTTAAAATATAAATAAATATCATTTTAAGACTAATAAAAATTGTCCAGAGATATATTGATAACGGCGAATTTTGTAGTAAAGTGATAATAAGAAGAATTTTTTTTTTCGGCTCAACCAGAAAGATTTTAATCTCATCTTCATTAATCTTGTAAGAAGATTTAGCCTAGATTATTCTTTAAACAAAGATTTTACTCGTATCATGAAATTAAACTTTGCTTGAAATGAGGACTTCCTCTCAACTGACAAGGATTATCCTCTAATAACATATTTTTGCTTCGAGTTTCAAGTAAAAAATCCTACCCAATTTAGGAATAGGGGCTCACAGTCCACGCATTAAAGTGCTCACAAGAGTTGCCAATCGAAATATTCTGCCCCCATGTACAATATTTCACCTAAACCCTTAAAAAGAGCTTTCTATGCCACAAAAGCTGGAAACAACAAATCAAATTGCGAAAACGTGCCTTCATCTATTAAATGCCCATGTACGAGTCTGTTCTTCATGCCTCTGCTGATATTTAAATGAGCGGTTTGAATGAGCTGGGGCTTGGTAGGTCGTGTTGTGGGCTCCCACATGGTCTGGAGCAGGGGAGGAGGCAAATAGGGGTCAGGGGGCTTGGGCCCACCCTTATTATTATTATTAATTTTTACCTATAATTATTTTGTGGATTTATTTTAATATTTTTAATTGTGTCCACTCTAATGACTTAAAATAAATAAAATTGGGTTAACTATGAGAGCAAATCTCTTGGTTAATAGACTGGAATAAAAAAATGGGTCATAGAATCTCTTAGAGTCAACAATAAAAAATTAAAAAAAAAAAAGAAATTAGATAAAAAAAAAAGGCTTAACCAATCCATTCTTAAGTTCTTCCAAAAAATACTAAAATAAATAAAGCATTAGTAATAAGTGAAATATCGCACGTTTTAACTTCAAACTTTGATATAACATTATCAATTGTGTCTTTGAGTAATTGGTAGAGAGTTCTCGGACCTCGGGAGACCAAGTAAGTTTTCTTCATTTTCCGTCGACTTCTAACCCTATAGGTGTTCTAACTCGAGTTTAGTATATTTAGTGTTTCGTCTAGTTCGGAGTATTCCTCATAAGTTTGAGATGTCGATATTGGTTCCTTTTCTAATATTTTGTTTCCTAATATTAGTTTCAAAAATGTTAGATATTTTTTTCCTAATATTTTATTTTCTAATAACAAAAATTTCCTTTTCTAATAAACGGTGTTCTTTATGCGAGTCAAACCACAAGATTTTCTTCATTTACAATATATTAGGCATAACAGAATGTAGTAGTAATAGGCAATAGATTAGTGGAGAGACCCTTATCTTCAGCCATGCCTATTTCTTATTTCTCACATCTAACATATAGATGACACTGTTAATAAGTCTAGAATTGATTGGAGCCTCCATTGGAGTATTGACATTGAACTCATCAGTCAGGACCTAGCTATTTTTTATTTAGTTTGGCATATCTAGAGTAGAATGGGGTTTGGATTAAATACTCCACATAAATACCTATCTATGTTGTTTGGGTAGGTCAATACCAAGGGGATTAGATTTTAATCAACATGCTGCCCAACGGAAGCCCAGGAAAAGTGTTGTAAAAAAAAAAGTCTATAGATTTTGGCTAAGAACCATAGATCTAATATCCTCCACGAAAGTCAATTTCCCACGGAAACGTCTTCTCCCGAGCAGAAAGAAATAAGCACCTTACAATCACTCTTAATGAGGACTAGGTGGTTTAGAAACTGCTTAGCCATCGAGCAAACTTCTCTTAATGCCGCTACTTCTCATTGTATTATCATCCTATTGTGTCATGTAAGCATGTAGGAAGACAATATGTTTGTAGAATATGTTGAAGTACATACGAACTTGTGGCAGATACATTATTTGCAACTTGAACATCCCTGCCCTATAACCCCCATCCTAAAATTATATATAGAAAGCTATCTATCTGATGCTTGAACTTTCAGAAGCAATTTCAGTACATAATGTGTTTTTAAAAATAAAAAAAATTCAAGGAGTGGTTACAAACACGAGATGAAAGTGGTAGTCATACAAAAACGTGCCAGTTTTTTATGTGTGAAGCTAATTACATTTTTAAAAATCTCATCACTAGCCAGTTGGGAGTGGAACGCTACTCAATATATCTCTCCACTAATCTAATTCTTTTATGCAAATACATAAATATTGCATACTCTCCAACAACATAAACTTTTAAATAAATTGATGCTTTAATACAATAAAGCCCATGACACCACTCCATTTGTATTGTCTAACGTGTTTGATAATTACATAACGCTGACGTTTGAAAATAAATAAATTTTTAATTTTATCCTTTCATTTTTTATTTTGAAAATATTTATAAAATATACACAATAAGTAAATAATAATATCTTATTAAAAAAATAGTAACTAATAAAAACTTAAATAATAACAAGTAAACAATAACATCTGATAAAAAAAACAAGAACAACAACTAATAAATACTTGAATAACAATAAGTAAACAATAACATCTAATAAAAAACAAGAACAACAACAAATAAATAATCGAATTACAATAAGTGAACAATAACATCTGATCAAAAAATAACATTTGAATAACACAATAAGTGAATAATAACATCTAATAATAAAAGGAAAATAACTAATAGATAATCGAATAATAACAAGTGAACAATAATAAATTGAATAACACAATAGTTGAATAATAACATCTGATAAACAAAACTAATAAATATTCGGATTGAAAATATTAGAATAAATTAAATTTCATGTGTGTGTGTTGCAGTACTTGTGTTTGCAACAGACAAGAGAAGGGGAAAAAAAAAGAAGACAAGGGAAGCTGAAGGCTGAAGACGACCTAACTGTCATTGAAGGTGGCGACAACGATAGTGATGGTGATGATAGGAGTGGTGGTGGTGGCAGTGACAAAATGGTAATGGTGGTGCCAATGGTATTCATAGTGGCGGCAACGGTGGTGGCAGTGACGACAATTGTGGTGGTGGTAGCGGTGGCACAATGGTGGTGGCGACAGTGACATAATTATTATGGTAGTGGTGGTGAATATGGTGGTGGTAATGGTGGTGATGGTAACGGTAGTGGTGGTGGTGATTGTGGCACAATGATGATGGTGGTAGTAGCAATGGTACAATGGTGGTAGTGACAATGATACAATGGTGGTGGTAGTGGCGGTGATGACACAACGGTGGTGAAGGTATATTTGTCTATTATGAAAAATTGATAAAATTTTTATTGACTAACATTTTCATCGTAAAGTAATAAGTAAGTGACTTACTATTTAAAATTTTAGCATATTTTTAAGAAAATTTTAAAATATTAAGTAGCATAAGTCGTAGATTATCAAACTGGTTTAATTTATTAAGTGCTTAAAATATTCAGTTACAAACCTTAAGTGGTGTTATCAAACATCCCCTAACTCAAATACTAACATAGTGACTTAAATTACTGACATAATAATGTGGTTTCATAAGAATTATTGAATCAATACCAAGTTTTAATATTTGATGAGGTTTACAGTGAATTCAAATGTCACAGTTAATTATGTCTACAAATTATGTCCCAATAGCATTACTAAAAAAATTGTAGTTCAAAAAAAAAAAAGAATTAAATTCATAATGCGCGAAAACCGAGAAAATTCAAACAATAAATGTTATCTGTTCAAAATTTATTCGCAAATAATAATTCAAACTTACTTTTTTATTTGAGATATAAAAGAATGGTCAATACTTCTATCCTAATTTTAACTTTGTAGTATGTTAGAGTAACCAATACTTTTTCAATCGACAAAGGACTCATAATTTTTCTTAGTAAAATGTTACAAATATTATTTTTCGTTTCATATTCCTAAGAAAAGGCTGAAAAAGAGAGAGTGAAAGCAGTTCTTAATCTATTAATTAATTTGAGATACGGTAATTAGCAACTAACTCGCATGTACATTGGCATGTGTGCGACAAAAAATAACATATCTTTATGAGTAGGTCCATCAATTTTTTTAAATGAGATCCACTGAATTACATAATTATTGAAAAACAATTGTCTGTGAATATATTTATTAATAACAACGCAATATGCTTTTCATGATCGATTTGAGATTGTTCATTTTAATCGTAATTAAAGATGTTTTGCTATCTCTTATTAATTTTCTAAACAAATAGAAGACTCGAATTTAAACTCTGGAACAGACCCCAAACCCACGAAGTGATTAGATCCACCAACAAAAAGAAATAGGATTTCACAAATCCTCCGTTTGGTACGATGAAAAAATGAAATAATAAAAATTTAGAATGATGAAAAGTTTGAGGGTGTTCTGTAAGAAAACAAATAAGAAGGATAAAAAAGTTGATGAATGAGCTTTCCTTTCAACGTAACTCATCAAAATCAATCTCTCTAAAGTTGGAAGGAAAGTGGATGAAAAATTAATTATTTTTGTTGAAATGAATCTTATTTGTCTATATATTATACATATATTATGTATACATTAATTTAGTATATATATATAACGATAAAATATGTATTCATACTTTTTTTAAAAAGTTAGAAAAATAGAAAAATGTTTTTTTTCATCTTACCAAGCGCAAAAAAAAAAAATTAATTATTTGAAATTTTCTATCCATCCTACCAAATACGAATGATGAAAACGTATCATTCTTACTTTCGTTTTTTGGAGGATAGAAAATATATCTCTCTTACTTTTTATCCTTCCTACCAAACGAAACATAAAGAAAAGGAAATGTAAAAAATTCATGGTTAGGATTGGTAGAATTATACATTAAATTAGACATTTTGAGGCATGCAAAAATAATTTTTTTTACAACACCAAAAGTTATAAAATTAATCTGGTCAAGTTACAAATAAAACAGACCAAGTTGTGACTCAATGGAACCGAGCTAGGATCGATCGTAACTTTTGAACATTATTAAGTACTAATTGAGTTCATTGAATCATAAATAATCCCAAATTTTAATTTTTCTATTTTATAAAATGCGAACATGCTATAACCCTCGGAGTGAGATGAAGGTTCTCTATCTCACTCCTTATTTATTCTTCCTTGTAAGTGGGGCAACGTTTCATTTGGAATGGTAAAGGTTGACATGATTGTTCTTTTTTTTTCCCTTACTCAAAGGATGACATTATTGTTCAAGTGGCACCTATATGCAAAAGAAATAGTCAGTCAATGAATGACTTTCACAACTATATTGATATAACAATTCAATCTCCTGATAGTGCACTTTGCTTGTGCTGTCCTTTCTTATTCTAAATATGTAGGCTATGGTTTAAGCATCTAAGTTATAAAATGGTTTGGACAGTTAGTGTAACCTAAAAGCTAAACCCCCTCCAAAGTACACTATTGTAGGAAAGAACCACGAACATGACTTAAATTTAACTTGATTCATTATTAATGTTTATTCAGATTATTGAAAAGAGTACGTAGTTGTAGTTGTAGTTGTAGTTGTAGTTGTAGTTGTAGTTGTTGTTGTTGTTTTTATTTTTTATTTTTTTGTTTTTCACTAATGCTATGTATTGAATTTGTACGCTGAATGACGAAGCAAACTCTGGTCATAAGTCCCATTTTTTTGATGGTGATGAATGTCCAATATTATCTAGCAAGGAAAATTTGGAATAAATTTTAGTGAGAGTAGCTTGCTCTTTTTTGCTTTAATGTAGTTTGACGCTATGCATTACCCTATCCCACCATCACCCCTACCACCACCACCCTCAAGACCATCACTATTATCACCACCACTACCATTATCATTATCGTTGTCACCCGCAACCGCCACCATCACCTCGGTTGTCGTTATCCACCACAATCATTATTGTTTTTCATCATTATCACTATCGCCCATCACTACTACTACTGCTCACCCCATTACCATTGGTGCTTCAATTTTTTTTCTCTCTCCTCTTTATTTGTGATTTGATTTTAAGTGTAAATATAAATATATTTATTATTAACTATTTTTTTATTACTCAATACCTTTAAACACATGCAATAAGCAGCCGATCAATATCTTCTCATCCCAAAATGTGCGTATGTGTTGGAAGGCTTTTATTTATATTGAATATTGTACAACAGGACAGTTCCTCTCTCAAGTCTCAACTATGCGTATTTTAGAAGAAGTCAAACAAAAACCCCCAAGGACCTGGCTCCTGCCGACACAGCTGTCTCTGTTGGCGACCTGGCCAATAATAGTGGGTCACTTAGTTCCTCTTTTTATATTGATGCTGGTGCCGATGAAGTTTCAAATATTAAAATGGGAAAAATACAATTTTTGTCCTCAAATTATTCACTTTGTGCCACTTTAATCCATAATATTTTAATTGTGTAAATTTGATCTTTAAACTTTTTAATTGATATTACTTTGATCAAATTAAAAATAATTGTCAAAATTTATTAACAAAGATCGTCACGTGCATCTCACGTGATCACACTTGAGACACATTCTTTAAAAACTAGTGGAGCTATTGAATTTCTATATGTTTGGATATCCGAATCATGAGGAAAAGGAAAAGAAATTATGGAGAAAATAATTTTCTCTTACTTTGTTTTGAAAGAAAATGGAAAAGAAAAAAAAAGATAACTTGAGAAATGGAAGAGATTAATTTTACATGTGGTTTTGTTTTTCGTTTTTCTTTATTTTCAATTAAATTGGAGAAAAACTTCCAATCTAAGATATGTAATTAGAAGATAAGACATAAGGAAAGTTAGTCTTTTCTTTGCCTTTTTGTTTTTCAATGTCCATTTCTTGAAAAATATTCCATTTCAAATTGAGGGTATAAAAAAGACAAAATAGCCTATTTTCTAAGTTTTTCTTTTGTGCAACTTGTTCATTATATCCGACTTGTAAGTGACATCGGAGATTTCAATCCCAATATATCAAAATAGAGAATTAAACTTTACTCAACAAAATTTTTATTCCAACTAATTTGAGATGATATAAAGTAGAGAATGCGCCGCTTAAAGGTCACCCGAAGCTAAGTTAAGAACAAAAGAAAATTAATTAGAAGGTTGCTTAAGATATGATTAAGTGGAGGGGCAAAGTTAGGCAGCCTTTGATTTTTCCTTTTGTCTTGGTCTGCACCTTTCCTTCTTGACTTGTGGTATGAAGCAACCCATGACCTGCTTAGCCTAAAAGAAGAAGGAAAATCCACTTGATTTGTGGATTTTCCTTTTTCTCTTCCAACCATTCATGCACTCAAGAGCTGGAATTTGAGCAACTTTAAGTCTTTCCCAAGATTTTTTCACCAGCTCACAAAAATTGTTGGGACCATCCTTCAACCAGGCTGCTTTCTTTTTTCTTTTTATTTTTTTTTCCTTATTTCATATAGGCCGGTTGACTATAATTTCTTAGAACTTGATCTTTGGTTGTTTGCTTTAAAGGTTTTCTTTTTCTAATAGAATTTATTTACTCCTTAGAGTTCACTCCAAAATGCAGAAAAAGTTGGTTCTGAATGGATGCCAATGCCCAAATTCAACAGAGAAAATTGTATATATTATTTTTGTCTCTATTGGAAAGAAATTATTATTATTTTTTTTTTGATGCTGTAGGATATTCTGATTCCGCAACAGGGAGAAAAGAGAAGCCTGTTGGAGGCCGACTGAAGTCACTCGGGCTAGGCCCCATGGTAGAAAGAAATTGTTAAATTGACTGTATTTTAAGGAATTTTTTCTTTTATTTTTTGGTTCAACTGTCAGAAAGTGTCCGAATCATCTTATGCACACTTCGACTAATCTCCTCTCCGATCCAGTCAAATGCAAGTCATCTACGCCAAAACTAAGATATTCATAAGGGATAAATCTCTCATGACTTGGCTTCAAAGGATTATTAAAATTCAAACTCAGGATGTTTGAATTTAGAACTCGTCTCTGTTATCACTTAAACTATCATTTGAGATTTTAACGAATTTTTTCCATAGGGTCTCCTTATAGAGTATTTGTTTTTGTAGCGTTTGGCCAATTTCAAGACAAGTTCATGTAATATCAGCACAGAAGTCTTGTTTTATTTCGAATCAGGCTGGTCCATATGTAGGTAACAAGGCAGGCTTGGTCATTAAAAAAAGTAAAAAGTCCATTTGACTCTGCCAACCTAACTTGCCACAGAGGTATGGTTACATAGCCGTACAAATATTTTGGTCCACTGGCTCTGCTATAGAAGATATTACATAGCCATATAAATAGATTCATCCCCCTCCCCCTCGCCCCCCCCCCCCCCCCCCCAAAAAAAATAAAAAAATAAAAAATGGTCTAACGCACTGTTGTAGTGGGAAATAACGAAGCTGTCGAATAAGGTGTAGTTATAACTAAAGTGAAATGACAATAGTAGATCAAGTCCAACATTGTGTTTTTTATGCTTTCTTAGGTTGTAATCTTTCATTTAATCTAGCCTAAGATTTTGTTGGAAATTGCAAATTGTTTTCCTCTTCATCGTTCCATGGGATTTCCCCGACATTCCATCCATTATATAACTATCTATATTTGGTTACTTGAAACTAACTAACCAAACAAAACAAATAGACCAATCCAAATAATTTAAAGCTAGTTTGATCCATATTTTTTGGCTAGCTTTATGCTCCATCTTTTGGCGTAGAAGACATGCCATTAGTGAGAGCCCCACCACCTTAACTTGATAACTGTAACTGAACAATACACTTCAAAGGTAGGAATAGGATGCATTGATTAATGGTTGTTGAAGGATTTAGACCATATAAAGTTCCCAATTAAGGTTTGAAAAGGTAGTGAAATAGATGGGTTGAAATTTGTGAGATCCCATTGTGAAATCTCAATGTCTCATTCAAAGCACCAAGGCTCTGTTTGGTAAGGGGGACAAGAGGGGATTTGGAAGATGGGTTGGGGAATAATAGTCCACGTTACACAGCAAACTCATGCTTGACAAAAGAAGAAAAGCCCGAGTTATTAAGCCCAACTCGTTTTAAGCCTGCACTTTAAACCCAAGCTCATGGGTTTAATGAAACCCGGTTTTTTTTTTTTTGTTCGGGGGGTGGAGGGGGGATACTGGAAGAAGGGTTTGGTTGGTTGTTGTGACAGGGAAAGATTCTGGGAAAAAAGGGCACCTTGCCTGCCACAAAACTCAAATTTTATTGTAGAACCATCAATGTTTTGATTGCTAATTTGATATTCATATGTCCAGTTTCTATGAGCTGTCTAATTATTCATTTATGCACTTTGACGAGCCCAGATCCAGTTCAGGTTTGAGCCTAGTTCATGAGTTAAACTCAAATTATTAAAAATCAGGCCAGGTTTAGTTTATGGCCTCAGTCCAATCCAAAAGAGTCCAACGAATGTCAACGCACGTGGGAGAAATATTATCAGGATAACCATTACTCTAAGATAGTGTCTATCCCCAATTTTAGCTATCCTCTCCGATAAATTAGGAGCTTGACCTTTACGTCACCACTACAGTTAAGACTCTGTACTTATAAATTGTAAACCCCCTACACATGGGGGCAATTTTCACTTACTTTACCATGAGTGTACTCTGTTTCTCTCTCCAACTACCTTATCATGTCAGCTGCCAAATTATTTATGCTCCATTTTTAGTTTAATGTTTTGGTCTGTCTTGTATTACCCCTAAGGATAAATATGATGGGATACTTGCAACAAATGTTAATATCATGTGTTTTCTGCAAGTGTAAAGGAAAGCCAACACACCTCTTTTTTGAATGTCCCTACACAGGTTATATCGAGACAGATTACTGATATGGTCAAGCGTGAGTCACGTGAAGTCATTCCGTTAAAAATATTAATTTTAAATAGGATCCGATTGTTGTTTCGAGTAAACTCTTGTGGCTTCGTGTTCTACTCCTTGAGAAGAATAACGTAGTATATTCACTTGCTCAAATTGAGCAAAAAATGAATGAGAAAGTAAGATGTAAAGTGACCCTCTTAGAATGTGAAATTAGCGGTTGTGTAATGTGATATTTGACACCAATTTGACATATATTGGCCAAGTTTTTTCTATGAGATTGAACCTCAAGGGATACCACAATTTTATGAGCGAAGCGAGTGCTTACATGCCTTCGGTTCAACCACACGCGCGCACTGCCCACTTGCTCGCCTCATCGCGACCCTGCCAAACCACCCTATATTTTTGGAGAAAATTCGTATCATGAATTGGGTGTGAATTTCTGAATAGAAATTTAATTTCGATACTCGTTTGATTTAAAATTCGCATTGGTTTGGATTATTGTTTCTTCTAGTTTTGAATTTAAATTGTATCTGTTCAAGAGTAAACATTTATTGAATGGTGTCTTTTGCTGCATGTGTCTTTTGGGTTGTGTCTTTTCCCATGGTGGCTATCTGAAACAGTCATCGATTTGCCTATATAAAGTCAAACTCATTACCATTATGTACCAATCATTTTTCGGAGTTAAGACATACATTAGTACATTACATTTCGGCATTAAAATAGTCTACATGTGGAGAGTACACAACATAATTTTTGATTTGCTAGGCGACTAGATTGGAGTGCTACTCCTATTTGCATGAAACTCATTACATCATGAGACGTAGACACTTTGATACCGTGTGTGGGGGCGAAATCTGTCTTAAGGATATAGTGTCAAACACTAGCCTTAATCTACTTAAAGTTCAATAACAGTTCTTATTCTGCAAACGGGCCAGTTTATCCATCGTTTAAATTATAGATTTATTGTATAACTAATTCATATCTGTAACTATTTCGTACTTGTAATTGTTTTGTTCTTCGCTATTACTGTTTATTCAAATTGTATGATATAAATTAGAAGTTTCAATAAGTGATTTTACTATATTTGGAATGCGACAAACAACACATAGAACCATAACAACCTGGTCTTTTTCATCTAGTTGCTTTGAGATTATTAAATAATACATGTATAGCCCATATCCTACAAACCATGCATGCGTGGTTGGTCCCTCAATTCTCACCATCAATGAACACTAGAAACTAAATAGCTAAGGGAAGGAAGGCATCAATAATTGTCAAATGTCAATCAAGTATAACGTCCTAATCAAGTTCTTGCCAGCAGAGATCTCTCCATTAGTGATTATATTGGTTTTGAACTGAAAATACAAATGAAGATGTAGGAAACTTAGAACACTCTAATGAATTCATTAAAGTGAAACAATTTAAATCTCTCTTATAAGACACTAAACAAACGGTTTAGGTCATCTAGTGGGCTGGTTTTAGTGCAACTTTTCCTTGATGTGAATAATGGTTTACATGGGAAGTCAATGTACATATATATTGAAGTAGGTATTGCATTAGGTTTATGGTAACACTAAGTGCCCTGTAATGAAAATTACAGCTTTGGTTTAAGTCAAGTTACAACTGAATGGAATCAAGTTAAAAAAAAGTTAATATTTCAAACAGCTCCATTTTGACCTAAACTCACCATATTGGATTGTAATCTAATCATTAACTTTGTAGTAACTTTGGTGCGGTACAAAAAAACATTTTTTGGCACCATGGTTGTATCCTTAGGTTTATGTCTTGGTTCATGCCACAAAAGTACACAACAGATTTACATAGTTCAGCTATTGCCTACATCCACAAAATAACGATCAACTATTTTCACTAGAGTAATGCTACATTGACTTAAAAATTAGACTTAGACTTACTAATCACAATCATTAAATAGGTAGTGTGTCCTAATAAATACTGGGATCCACAGTGAAATTGTAAAAAATAACAGAGGAAAGAAAAAGAAAGAATAATCTCTTCCTTCGTCTAGTTTATTGAATTGTACAAACTTAAATAGTGATAAAGACCCTATCTCTTCCTAATAATAAGCAACTAAAAAATAGGAAAAATAGTAAATTCAGGAATCAGTTATATATAACTGATATCCCTTTATTTTAGGTACAAGATAAGCTAATAATTTAATACCTAATCCCTAGAAATCAGATTACAATTAATTCCTAGAAATCAGGTAGTAAATCACGGAATTCCAATACTCCCCCTCAAGTTGGTGCAAAGATGTCTGTCATGCCCAACTTGCTAACTTGAAGCTCAAACGGCTATCTCAACATGCCCTTGGTTAGAATACATGCAACCTGCTGTGTAGTAGGAACAACTGGAGTACAAATCACTCCTTCTTCAAGTTTTTCTTTTATAAAATGTCTGTCAATCTCAACGTGTTTTGTCTTGTCATGTAAAACTGGATTATAAGTGATGTTGATTGCTGCCTTGTTATCATAGTATAACTTTATATGAAGACTAATTGGCCTCTTAAGTTCTTCTAGTACCCTTTTAAGTCATAGTACCTCACACACTACTTGACCCATTGACCTATATTCAGCTTCAGCACTATTTCTGGCCACAACACTCTGCTTCTTGCTTCTCCAAGTGACTAAATTGCCCCATAGGAATGTACAATACCCTGATGTAGATCTCCTATCAGTGATTGACTTGCCCAATCTGCATCTGTATATACCTCTATTCCTCTATTCTGATTTTTCTTGAAGAAGAGTCCTTTCCCTGGTGTGCCCTTCAGATATCGAAGAATTCGATACACAGCTTCAAGATGTTCCTCATATGGGGAATGCATAAATTGACTTATCATGCTCACAGCGAAAGCAATATCTGGTCGAGTATGGAACATGTAAATCAGCCTCCCCACTGACCTTTGATATCTACTAGTGTCAATTGGAACACCATCCTTCACCTTTCCAAGCTTAGCATTAACTTCTATTGGAGTGTCAGAAGGTTTGCATCCACTCATTCTGGTTTCTTTCAAGAGGTCTAAAATATACTTCTGTTGTGACAATATAATACCCTTCTTTGATCTTGCAACTTCCATTCCAAGAAAATATTGTAACCGACCCAAATCTTTAATTTCAAACTCCTTAGCCAAACTTAGCTTCAATCTGCACATCTCTTCTACATCATCTCCTGTCAAAATTATATCATCTATATAGACAATCAAAACTGAGATCTTGTCTTTAGCAGAACTCTTTGCGAAAAGAGTATGATCAAAATGTCTTTGGCTATAGCCCTGACTCTTAACAAACTTTGTAAATCTCTCGAACTAGGCTCTAGGTGACTATTTAAGACCATATAGAGATTTTTTTAGCTTGCATACTTTGGATACAAACCTCTCAGTAAAATCGGGTGGAGGTTATAGACTTCCTCCTCTAGGTCTCCATTCAGAAAAAACATTCTTCACATCTAGCTGATTTAATGGCCAGTTAAGATTAGTTGCAACAAACAAGAGTATTTGAACAGTATTTAGTTTTGCCACCGGAGAAAAGGTTTAAAAATAGTCAATTCCATAAGTCTGAGTGAAACCTTTAGCTACTAAATGAGCCTTGTATCTCTCTAGGGATCCATCTGAGTTGTACTTCATAGTAAATACCCATTTATAACCAACAATTGTCTTCCCATATGGCAAATCCACCTTCTCCCAAGTAGCATTCTTCTCTAGAGCTCTCATCTCCTCACTTATAGCTTCTTTCTACTCAGAAGCATTTAGAGCCTTTTGTACACTATTTGGAATAACCTCACTAGACACTTGTGAAATAAAACTAAGATAAGGAGATGACACATTTTTATAAGATATAAAATTTGACAGAGGATGTTTTGTACAAGACCTAACACCTTTCCTAAGAGCAATGGGAAGATCAAGTTGACTTGAGGAATTTGACACAGAATTACCTAGAAGATTGTTGTTGATCTCATGATCTAACCCCTGATTAGATTCTTGGTGGTGCTAGAAGACAGTGCCCCTTATTCTTTGTGCTTGATAATCCTTTGAATACACAAGATCTTTGTACCGTTTCGTAGTCATCTCTGTTGTTTTAGTAGTTTGATTTTGGGATGGCATTAAGGAAGGTTGTCCATCAATCTTAGTTTCAACATTTAATTCATTCGTTTTCACAGGCTTTGTGTTTTCTCCTTCATTTCCTTTAAGTGACTGTTTAGGCAAAACATCATCGTGAACAAACTCAAAGATTAAATCAGAATCATTTAAAAACACATCTTCACTACTGTTCTCCCCCTGAAGATGAGAATTGCTATAGTATTTTTTTTTCTTTCCTCTGTTATTTTCTATATGGTATCAGAGCTCTGGGGCTTGATTATGAATTTCAAAGCTACCATGGTTGGCTCTAATACAGCCTTTTTCAAAAGTCACCGATGGCACGACATTGTCAGAGGGAGCCTCTCAGCCAATTTCGGCTATTTCTGTCACCGAAAGTTCTCTTCAAATTACCATTCATAGATTGAATGGAAGAAACTATTTTGAGTGGTCTCAATCTGTGTGTTTGGTGATCGACGATAAGAGGAAACTCATATATTTGAATGGTGAAGCGAAACCACCAGCAACCACCGATCCCAAATACAACCAATGACGATCAAAAAACTTGATGGTTACTACCTGGCTGATCAACTTCATGGACTTGGGTGTGGGAAAACATTTCATGTATTTACCAACCGCACAAGATGTTTGGGAGGCGGTTCAAGAAACTTATTCAGATTTGGAGAATCATTCTCAATTGTTTGAATTAAACACCTAGATATGGCGAATGCAACAAGGTGATCGAGAGGTAACGACGTACTATAACGAGATGATGACCCTTTGGCAGGAATTGGACACGTTCGAAGATGAAGATTAGGAGTGCACAAACAATAGTGTGAGGTACAAGAAGAAGGAGGAGAGAAGTCGGGTGTTCGTATTTCTGGCAGGGCTGAATAAAGACCTTGACGAGGTTTGAGGGCGAATACTAGGGCAAAAACCCTTGCCTTCTATCAAAGAAGTCTTTTCTGAGGTGTGAAGGGAAGAAGCTTATAGATGAGTGATGTTGAAGAAAGCCGAGCAACCGAAAATAGACATTGATGAATCCGCTCTTGTCGCTCGTGGTGCAGATCCAGAAGGAGATAGACGTGAAGGTAAACAAAGGCCTTGGTGTGATCATTGTCGGAGGCCTTGGCATACACGAGAAACATGTTGGAAGCTTCATGGAAAACCTGCAAATTGGAAGAAAAAACCAGGCGGTGATGCACGGGTAGGGAGAGATTTTTGTGCATTTCAAGCTAGCAACATGGATCTAGGGCAGCAATCTTCCTCAGATTCTCTTCCTTTCACCAAAGAGCAGATGGAGCACTTGTACAAAATATTTTAGTCCTAATTTGTAGGAAATTCTAGTTCATCTTGTGCTTTAGCACAGTCAGGTAATTTTTCCACCGCAGCCATAGCTTACACCAATCCTAGTGGCTCCTAGATATTAGATTCAGGTACTACTGATCATATGACTGGAACATCGTAAGAGTTTTCTTCATATATACCCTGTGTAGGGAATCAAAAAGTTAAAGTCGCAGATGGCTCCTTTGCTACAGTTGCTGGAAAAGGTACAATTATCATTTCTCCATATTTAACTCTTAAAGATGTTCTTCATGTTCCCCATTTGTCCTATAATCTCTTGTCTGTCAGTAAACTAACTCTTGGTCATAACTGTTGAGTTATTTTTTGGTCTTCTTGTTGTGAGTTTCAGGATTTAACCTCGGGGAAGATGATTAGCAGTGCTAGGCAGAATGGTGGCCTTTATCTCTTTAATAATGGATCAACCTATGGAAGGTAAACTCTGCAGACGTGCTTTAATTCTATTTTTGTTTTTAGTGAGAATGAGATTATGTTATGGCATTATCGATTAGGACATACTAATTTTCAATATTTAAAGAATTTGTTACCCAAGTTATTCATAAATAAAAATCCTTCTGTTTTTTGGTGTGAATCTTGTGAATTAGCTAAGCATCATTGTGCTATTTTTCCTTCTCAGCCATATAAAAAATAAAACCATTTGCCATGATTCATAGTTGATGTATGGGGTCCTTCTAGGGTGGCAACCTTTTCTGGAAAACGTTGGTTCATCACATTTATTAATAATCATACTAGGGTCAGTTGGGCTTTCCTTCTAAAAGACAAATCTGATGCTGAAAATGTATTCAAAAATTTTTATACAATGGTTCAAACACAATTTCAAACTCATATTAAAATTTTTCGAAGTGATAATGGAAAGGAGTATTTTTAACAATGTGTTAGGGAAGTTTTTTTTTGCTGAGAAAGGGATTGTACATCAAAGTTCTTGTAATAATACACCTCAACAAAACGGGGTGGCTGAAAGAAAAAATAAACATCTCCTTGAAGTTGCCAGGGCTCTGATACCATGTAGAAAATAACAGAGGAAAGAAAAAGAAAGAATAATCTCTTCCTTCATCTAGTTTATTGAATTGTACAAACTTAAATAGTGATAAAGACCCTATCTCTTCCTAATAATAAGCAACTGAAAAATAGGAAAAACAGTAAATTCAGGAATCAGTTATATATAACTGATATCCCTTTATTTTAGGTACAAGATAAGCTAATAATTTAATACCTAATCCCTAGAAATCATATTACACTTAATTCCTAGAAATCAGGTAGTAAATCACAAAATTCCAACAGAAATCATTGGTTGTGATTATGAAGTCTAGTTTTTAAGTTCATATAACATTGCTTTTTCACTATGAAGTAGATATTTCCATATTCACGCCTACATACACAACAACACAATCGCTGTTTAATTCATTTACTCCTTCCATGTTCATGTCTAGCCGTTGCTTAATCTCTCGCTGCCCCTCTCTCTGTGCCTCTCTCTCTTCTGCTCACACCGTACATGCAAACACACACACACACACAGAGCACAACCCGCCCAGACACACACACACACACACACAAAGTATGCACAGAAGGTGTTTGACCAAATACATAGCTTGGATTTTTATTAAAAAAATTTGTGTATCACAAAAAAATGAAATGCCTCTCTCTCTCTCTCTCTTAATTAAGTTTAAAAGATGCAAAGGATTTATTTGTCGTACAGATACTGTGGCACAGACATTTTGGATTTATTCTGAGAGTTTTGTTTGCATGGAACTTCAAGGTGATTCCATACCTTACTTTGATACCCTACAATATGTATATATGCGTGAATTGACTTGAATTCTATAGGCAACATGAAATTTGTTCTCTCCATAATTGGAATAGTTATGACACCATTTAGAGATCATCACACAATGAATTTCTCTCATGGTCAAAACTTAGCTCACTTTTTATTATTGTACTAACAATGTGTTAAATATGAGGGTTAGCAATTG
>CAUOFW020008119.1:0-18704 GCA_963454935.2 Ilex paraguariensis
GAAGGACCCAATATACCTTGACGAAAAATTTCTCCATTTCCCGAACCTAACCGCTCCTCTTTCGGGCAACGCCTTTAAGAAGACATGATCTCCAACCCCAAACTCTAGAGGTTGTTCCCGTCTGTCGGTGTAGCTCTTCTACAAGCTCTAATCCATGAGAAGACATTTCCATATTAGGTCCACCTTCTTCAAGGTGTCCCTAACTAACTCTGGACCTGTAAAGGGTCTTTCTCCAACCTTCATCCAATAAATCAAAGAATGACACGACCTCCCATATAGTACCTCATAGTGTGTCATCTGTATGCTCACATGATAACTGTTGTTATAGGCAAACTTCACTTAGGGTAAATGCTATTCCCAGCTATCTTTGAGATCTAAGACGCATCCTCGTAGCATGTCCTCTAGCGTCTAGATGGTCCTCTCTAACTGACTGTTTGTCTAGGGATGAAAAGTTGTACTCATCATCAACTGTGTCCCCATAGCCTACGGGACACTCTCCAAAAAATGAGTCGTGAACCTAGGATCCTAATCCGATACTATAGATACGGGTATCCCATGTAACCGAACTATTTCCCATATATACAGCCTACAGAATTCCTCCAGCGTGAAGGTCATCTGCATAGCCAAAAAAGTTTGCCGACTTTGTAAGTCGATCTACTACCATCCACGCCGCTTCATGCCTTCACGATGTCCGTGGCAAGTGGGTCACAAAATCCATTATGACATGCTCCCACTTCCACTCAGCCACCTCCAAAGGCTGGAGCAACCTTATTGGTCTCTAGTGCTCAACCTTGACTTGTTGACATGTGAAACATCGACTAACAAAATCTCCGTTCATCCTACTCCAATAATACTAGCAACAAAGATCATGATACATTTTCGTGCCGCCTGGATGCACAGTAAAACAGGAGCAATGAAAATCCCTAAAAATCTCCTCTCTTAGATCCATAGACTGGGGAACCACAACCCTTACCCTATACCGAAGACTACCATCCACATGAATGGCCCAGCCCTCATCATTTGTACCCTATTGTACTTGGTCCCTGATAGACAATATCTCCGTGTCTTGTCCCTAGGACTCAATTACTCTGCTCAGTAGGGAAGGCATAGCCACCAAACTCCCCAAAGTGTCCTGAGCCTAACTCTTGTAGTATAGCCCGAATTACCCCACAGTCTCGAGCATCTACCATTCCCAGAAAGCCACACTAGCCAAGACTCCCTGTGACTTTCAGCTAAGTGTATCAGCCACTATATTTGTCTTACCAGGATGATAATGCAAAGTGAATTCCTAGTCCTCTAAATACTCCATCCACCTACATTGCCTCATTTTGAGATCCCTCTGTGTAAAGATGTGCTTCAGACTCTTGTGGTTTGAAAACACTTTAAATTGCTCACCATATAAATAGTGGCGTCAAGCCTTCAAGGCAAAGACAATGGCTGCCAACGCCATGTCATGTGTGGGATAATTTTGCTTGTGGTTCTTTAACTACCGAGAACTATAAGCCACCACCCTCTCAGACTATATCAAAACACAACCAAGTCTGTCCTTGGAGGCATCACAATACACTGTGTACCTGTCTCTCCTCTTTAGAACTATCAGAATAGGAGCTAAAGTAAGCGTCCCATTCAACTCTTGGATTGCCCTCTCACACGAGTCATCCCACTAAAATTTGACCTCCTTCTTGGTCAATCCCGTCATAGGTGCAGCACGTCGAGAGAAGTCCTCAATGAACCTCCTGTAATACCCCACCAATCCCAAGAAACTGCGTATCTTGAAGACTGACTTCAATCTCTCCCAACTCATAACTGCCTCAAGCTTCTTTAGGTCAATTGACACACCTGAAGCTAACACCACGTGACCCAAAAAGTTCACCTCTATAAGCCAAAACTCATACTTATTGAACTTGACATACAACTGATGGTCTCTCAAGGTCTAGAGAACAACCCTCAAGTGACCCTCATGCTCCTCCTCAGACTTGTAGTAGATCAGAATGTCATCAACAATGACCACGACAAACTGATCTAGGTACGGTTGGAACACTCTATGCATGAGATCCATGCATGCCGCCAGGGTATTTTTCAATCCAAAAGGCATCACAATGAACTTGAAATGCCCATACTGTGTCCTAAATCCTATATTAGGGATATCCGCCTCCTACTCCTTAATTGGTGGTAACCCATACATAGATCTATCTTGGAGTAGACCCACATTTCTCTCAATTAATCAAACAAGTTATCAATTCTCAGCAAAGGGTATCTATTTTTGATAGTTACCGTATTCAACTACCAGTAGTCTATGCATAGCCGAAGAGTCTTATACTTCTTATTGGCAAACAACACTAAAGCGGCCTAGATGAGATACTCGATCTAATGAAGCCCTTTTCCATCAATTCTTGCAATTGGACCATCAATTCTTGCAATTGGACCTTCAGTTCTTGCAACTCTGTAGGTGTTATTTTATGCAGAGTCATAGAAATTGGTGATGTAGGGGGTGCAACTCAATAGTGAAGTCTACATCTCTATATGGAGATAATTTTGGCAATTCGTCCAAAAAAATGTCCTCATATTCACAAGCCACTCGAGGTAGACCCAACTCCTGTCTCGTCTCGTCTTCTAGGGTAAGGCTTGCTAGCCAACCCATAAATTGCCCGTGCCAACGGGAATCATACGCTATTTGGGGTAAAACATCATATTTTTCCCCCTAAAACTTGAAACAAACACCCTTCGGTGTGTAGGTAGTGACCCTCTTCTGATCACAATCGATGAAAACTTGATGTGTCGTCAACCAGTCCATCCCAAGGATGACATCAAACTCTGACATGTGTCCATAACCCTAAGGTCTATGGTGAGTAGAATCTCTAAGATTTGTAACTCAGACCACCGACATATTTGATAATGCATACCCTAGCTCCTAGGGGCGAACTCACATGCAATGTCTTTTCAAATAGCAATAGAGCATTGACTTAGTATCCCAAGATAGGGATAAAGTTCAAACTTTGAGATTTCTCTCCTTGACTCACTAGTAGAGCATGTGCCACCAACTAGTAGACATCTACATCCTGAACCATCCCGTTCATTCTTTTTTCAACCCCTAAGGTTATGTTCTCTAACCCTAATGTCTTCTTTTCATACACATTAAACTATGCATATTATTGACATAACACAAAACACATAACATGTAGCATTTAAAGCACCTAACATGTAATGCTCAATGGATACAATGGTTAAAACTCATGCCCCGCAAGCCCTAGGTAAATCGTAAACCTAGGCTCTGATACCAAGCTGTGAAGCTCCAAAAATTGGGGGTCCTTTGTCATCAACCCGTTGATCACCCATCAACTCATGAAATACCCGTAGATACCGTGTAACTTGATATCACGCCGTTATGCCCCATTTACCAGGATCCATATTTTAACAAAATTCGGGTAGAGTTTCCTTTGTACGGGAAGCTCTATCCAAAATACAACCTGTGCAATTATACAATCACATGAGCCATCTGAGGTCTAATATACAACATTGACCACACCATGTCCATTTATGCATACTCATCTAACAACATGTAATTTCACATTAAAAATAGTCCATATGTGTAATGCCCCTAAAATCGAGGGTCCTATGTCAATGTATGCAGTGTGACATTGACTTGTAGTAGTGTGACATTGGCTTATAGCAATGTGAATTTGGTTTTTAACAGTGTGATATAGGCTGGTATCAGTGTGACATTGGCTTGTAGCATTGTGACATTGTCGTGTACTCCTGTGCCAATGTGGCATGTATCGCTGTGTCAATGCGACATGTATCATTGTGCCAATGTGACATGTACCATAACTACTTATAAACACATCGAATTTATGCATCAAACATAGTTAATACAAGTTAAAATTTCAATTCTTTTACATACATTACATGCCCAAGAACTAACTTAGCAAATATTTTACAAAAAAATGGTTTAAAAGCCACAAGTCGACTTTTCTTTATCCTTGAGGCCCCGAATGCGAGCCGTCTACCGGTGTATAACCCGCACCTGAAATATTTTCTCATAAAGAGTGAGTCACACTCAATAGGGTATCTCCTACAGAGGCTACTCCCTAGCCTAAGTGCATATGAAATATTCACATGCAACATTCAACAAGCAACAACCATCTCAAACAAGAATATGCAATTCAATGTTAGAATTCTACCATGCTATACAATAAAAGGAGATGAGACTCACTCTTGCACTTTAACTCGAGCCCTCACCGACTCTCACAACACAATGCAATATCAGTGTGTAATAAATCTGTCATTGATGTTATACATCCAATGACATTTTTTTATGAAACAAAATCATGTGTCTTTGTTGGATAGCAGAGTTTTGGTGTCGCACAACCAGTTCTACACACCGATACACTTTTTTGGACTTGCACTGATGGAAGTGTATAAACCAGTAACTGGGTTTTGCACCAGAGGGAGTATCTAGCCCTTCTTGTTATACCCAACACAAGTTTTTCATGCAACCCGTATGACTCTATTAAATCTTGGTCCAACTATACCGATTCCACTTATCAACCACTAAGGATGGTGTTTGACCCAACAACATGGACACACAGCCACAACTCATGCCTCTTGCCCATGAATGTGATACCTTCGTGCATTTGCAATTTAATGAGCAATTACAACATCAATATCATATCCATATGTAATGAATGTCATATGAATTATTTTTACCACATTTCAACACATACCATAGATAATTATATCCTCAGCATATAATCTCCATAAATAATCACAATGCCAATATATCATAAGCACATATCAACATTTATATTTCCAATTGTAAATCACATCATAAGCATATGATATCAATTTGCCACATCATTCAAGCATGTTATTTCAATTTCATCAAAACAACAACTTCAATCATTCAATCATTTTATCAAACACCCATACAAGGCACAACTCATGTAAACACATAACATGCCCAAAATTCCACATTTCTCAAGAAATTACATTAAGCATTTTCTACATAGCCAATTTAAGATAGAATTTATGCTACCCATTTTCAATACTCATTTCACCAAAACAACAACAATAGACAAGTGTTAAAATACATCTAAAAAACTACCCATTTCATATTTCAAGCCTAAATTGGGAATAAACCTAAGTAGGAAGAAAACCCTACCTCTTGAAACGTAATACAACTGTAGAAAGCTCCAAGAACACAACCCAAGCTTTAATTCAAGCTTTCCCCCCAAACCTCATTTTTTTTATCTTTGGTGAAATTCCTCCTTTTTGGTACAGTTGCATAGCCCTCGTCGAGGAGATCGACTTTAATTCTTGGCTAGAGTTGATTCGAGCGACGGAGAGGCGTAGATCGTAGAGAGATGTCTTGAAATCTCTCTTTTTTTCTCTCCTTTTCCTCTCTTCTCTTCCAACGTAAATACCTAGCTGATGAAAATCTAACTTTCTCCCCTATTTATACCCTTTAAATACTTGATCTACGTCGCACCACACGTCCCCTATTTCGGGTCTATTTTTTTCTCGAAACGATTAAGTTTCATCCCGGTTCAATTTTAAATTACTTTTATTTCAATTTACTTTAAAATATTTTTTTAATTTTGAGATTTTATTAAAAATTATATTTTTGGGTCATCCGAGACCCGACCGCCTCGTAAAACGCAAAAAAAATTGACTATATTGAAATTTGACAAAATTTATCTGGGTGACTAGATTTTGCAAGACAAATCCAACAGTGTGGTTCATTTCTTCATCCGAGGTCTAAAAAAATTTAGGTTTTTAATTTGTACCAAAGTGATAAATTATCGTTTTGCCCTTTTTTGTAAAAGTTTAAATTTACCCGGATTTTACAAAAGAGATCAAGCATTAATACAACATCATTCACCCTTCGTATTCACCTTCATTCTTAGGACAAAGGTAATGTCCTAGACACCTAAGATGAACCCTTAGTTACTTTTAAATTAGGATGATTAGGATAAAAATGGAATTGAAAGCAATCCATGTATGGCTCCTAAGTGATTTCAAAAGAAAATATTTTCTAAATAATTTTATGTTTTGAAAAAATAGATTGAGTCATTATCGGACCCCTCTTGAGCAACTTTCGTTAGTGCTCAAAAGGACTAGTTTTTGCTTGATTTTGTGTTTGAAAAATTGGTAGGGATCGAACTTTATTCACCCGCTTTGGTTAGAGTGGTATCTTTATGACCTAGAAAATTAAACGAGAAAAGCCCATGGGGGAACAACAAAGAGCTCACTCAGGCCATCCTTCATGGTCGTTTCAGTGGTGCTTATGTTTGCTCAAGTAGTGCTGCTTTTGGACAAGATGAAAATGTAATTTTCATTCTATTACCAACCACCCTATGACTGCCCTCCCACCAATGGAGCGGTTGTTCCCAAATATGAGTTTTCTTTTTTTATCAAGACTACCCTTATTCCGGACCTATAAATAAGAAGAGTCTTTCCCATATCTAGCTTAATCCTCTTGTGAGATTTGTAAGAGTGAAAAAACTTCTTCTACTTTGAGAGGTTCCATCACTAACCTAAATCCCTAAATTCAAAGGTTACCACTAGAGATTCTACCTAACCTCACAACTTATTATTGAAGATCTTGATATTGCAAACCAAATCAATTTGTGTCTGCATGCTGGGGATTATTGGCATGCCCATTATTGCTCGAGGCATAGACGAACCGGTCTGCAAGGTGATCCAAGTGAAGCTACACTAGACATTGAAGGAGGCCTTGTGAAGGAGAGACACCAATGAAAGGAGCATCTAAACATGGTATTGGTTAAACATAATTTGAGTACTTGTATGTTGACTTAGTGAGTAGTGGATTAGATTTTGGTGAACCAAGAAGGTTCCCTACGATTTTAATCGATGAGGGTTTCAGCGTTAGCAAATCACTTGTATTGTTTATTGTTGATTATACACACTTTTGATTGTCGACACACATGCACACTATGTGTTAGTGATTTGAATGACTGAATATCTATCCTTACATTGTTTTTCTTTGAGTTTGAAATTTGGGATCATCATGAGATTGATTATGAGTGAGTCAATTTAAGATTAATTAAAATCAATCATCATGGTTAAGTTGGGTTATGGTAACTAGAAGGGTTCTCACGTTAATTGCTATATCTTTGTGAGACGAGGTAATTATGGTGATTTAAGTTTCTATTGATAATCAATTAGACTAAAATTGAAAAACCTATTCACCTCCTTTAGGTAAGGTATTTATAGCTCCACGTGTATAATCGCAAGGGAAATTCATATAAGGTTCCCCCCTCTTAGAACAAAAATTGGTATTAGAGCGTGATTACACTTAGATGATAGACACTTGTAGGCATTTTTTTGGGTGTATTCCTTGCATATCTATTTGAAAATCACTACCTTATTTAGTCATGAGTTATGTTTTGTAGTTCACAATTCCTTGAAAGCCCAAGTGGGTAATAAATAGTACTTCGGCAGTGATTGTTCTAGGTACGTGACTGGAGAGAAGTCCCACTTTTGCGTGTTGGAAAAGTGTAATGGTGGGATTGTTACATTTGCAGATGGTAGTATCTCCAAGGTTGTTAGAAAGGGTTCCATTCAGCCATTGAGCATGCCAAAGCTGGATAATGTCCTTTATGTGGAAGGATTGAAGGCTAACCTTATCAGTATTAATCAATTTTGTGATGATAGTAATATTGTACAATTCAAGAGAAAAATACAGTTTTAAATGACAAAATGGATTGTCTTTTAGAAGAGGTTAGGTCGAGAGATAATTATTATTGCATATCTCCAAATCCTTCAATAGTGTGCCATAGGGTGAGTGTTGATATGGTCACACTATGGCATCAAAGTTTAGGTCACATGAAGTACAAGGACCTAAATCGAATGACGAGCAAGGAACTTGGGAAGGGAATATCTAAGTTGAATTAGTTGTCTACCAAGGTGTGTGGTCCATGTCAATTAGAGAAACAAACCAAAGTCCCTTAGAAAAAATTTAAGACCATCACAACTAAGACCATCACAACTAATAGACCCCTAGAGCTCATTCACATGGATCTCATAGGTCCTAACAAAAGCAAGAGCATAGGTGATAATATAACATTATAGTCATGGTAGATGATTACTCAAGGTTCACTTGGTTTGCCTTTTTTAGAGATAAATCTGAGGCTTTTGCAAGCTTGAGAAATATTTACAAGAAAGCAAAAATGAGCGTGGTGAAGTCATACGTAAATTTTTTAGAATTTGAAGTGATCACAGTACAAAATTTGATAATTTTGACTTCTATACTTATTGTGATAAATATGGCATTAACCAAGAGTTCTCTGCACTGAAAATTGCACAACAAAATGGAATGATAAATTATGAACACACACATCAAGAATATCTTGACCCATACTCACACACACCCAACCCTCGCAAGGATATAATACTTTAGGAATGACATATACCGATTCATCGGCAGTAACGCATCCTCCCCAGGAATAGTATATTAGCCTCCACCCTTGATTCTCATGAGCAAATAATGTGAATTCTTGAACCTCACAAGGAATCAAGCAATTCCACTATGAATGATAGGGAACCTTTAAACCTATCAAGGAAAGAAACGGATCTATGCACTCTACGATACCCAGTCAAATGTAACTGATTAGTAATTAAAACTAGCATGTTTTCATGCTTTTTTAAGACTAATTATACTTTGATGGAGTTTAAATGATGACATTTCAGGGCATAAATTGTACAAAGGACCAAAGGCAATGAATATCAGACTTTCATGCAACGCCAGCATATTCTAGAACAAAATTGGAAAAGCTTGGACCAAGCCAAGAACGTTCGAACGCCAATCAATGTTCGAACGTTACCTTAAAAACATGTAAAGACCAGACTGCTGAGACATGGCACGTTGCAGCCAAGAAGGAAGACCCAAAGATACTTGAGTACCACATTCGAATGTCCACTTGAATTGATTGAGGACCAAGTGATGAGTGCAAAACACCAAGATGTGCATGGAGTGTGGAATTAGGTTTTCACAGAAGACCACAAGCCACTTGAGTGAGAAGGTCAGGCCCCATCTGGTGATCGAACACCCATAAAGCAAAGACAGAAGACATGTTCGAACGCCCATAAAGTAAAAATAGAAACAACGTTCGAACGCTAGATCACGTTCGAACGTTCTCCACAGGTAGGCTGCAAAGTAATTGGCTTTCACTTGGACTTGGGCGGTATACACTATTCCTTCACACTATCTTGTTCCCCCCTCCTCCTTGCCTCTAAATACTCCCCTTTGGGGAGCTTTTGAAAAGGGAGATGGTTCTTGCAGTAGACTAGAACTTGGTTTGTAAGGCTTAGACTACACCAAGAACTAGTAGAGAGCTTGGATGGAGGCTTGACTCCCACTCATATAGTTAGTCTTACTCTTAGATTTATATTTGCTTGTATCAAGAGAGATAGTTCATTTGTTGGTTGAGGAAATAACCCTCCATCTTTTAGTTGAGGAAAGAAACCTCCATTTGTTGGTTGAGGAAGCAACCCTCCAAAAGTGACTAGCTTTCTTTTACTTTCATTGTTCATTTCTTTCACTTCCATTGCTTGAGCTTCCTTCTTTCTTAGAGGAGTGAAACTCTTCCACTTTTGTAGAGCTTTACCAAAGCCGTGAAGGGTGGGACATGATTCACTCTATCTTCGTTGAAGATCGACTCTTTGTTTAGTATATTTCACATTGTAACTCCTCTACTTGGAGAGATGAGTATCACTCACTTTTCTAACTTTACCAAAGTCATGAAGAGTGAGTAGTTCCTCATTCACTCTTTAATAAGAGGTAATGAATATGTATAAATTATCCAGAAGTTATATTTGTACATTTCTTTTATGTTTTAATGCTTTATATTCCACTTGCTTATTGAATGATTGAATGCATCTAGCAAAGTTAAGGTACTTTGTATAACCGTGTGTTCTTTCTATGACATAGATAACTCTTGCATAGAAAGACCCGTTGGTTCAAGGCAAGTAACCCGGCTAAATCTTCATGACAACATTTCAATCTTTACCATTATTGTGCTTTATTTAAAGAATGGAACATTAATGACATGGTTGGATGCCTTGTAGAAACACTTGTTTGTTTGTAGACGAGTTGAGTCTCGGCACAAACAATTCTTGTAAAATTCTAGAAAGGCATCGGAATCATGTGCTTAATTCTCACAGTCCATCTTTATCTTCCGATTAACTTGTTGTTGACATGGGGGTTAATTGAATTGTAAAGCACAAGTATAATAAATCGGATAATTAATCACATATTCTGATCCTCGAACTAAATAGTGGTCGTTACCTTTGATAATTTATCTTATATTTTGTCTAGAAAAAAATCAATTGGAAAGAATCTTATATTCTATCCAGCAAACCCCATAACTTCAAACTCTCAAAGTTTTCAGTTACTTGGTCTCTGTCACTGCTTACTTCAAAACACCAATCATAGTTCCCTATGAATTCAACTCCGGACTTAACCAGATTATTACTACAGCTTGACCGCCTGCACTTTGGTGTACACATTTCGAATCAAGTCAGTAACCCATGTTCATTACACCCACCAATACAAGAGATAGTTTCATAAATTCCACACAAAATCACGAGTCACAATTCCACAATTGCCAAAATAGAATTATTTCAAGAAAATATGCAAGAGATCCCCAAAAATACTTTTACATTGAACATGACCAAGAACTAGGGTTTTTGAAATCAAGAACAAAGTATTTAGGATTTAAAAACATGTAATTCTTTCAAGAAATTGATCATGTTCTCAGAAAGAGCACTAAAGTATTGTTTATCTATCATATAATCTATTTGTAAATTAAGCACTAGGGTTTCATCATCAAAACGAATAAATCTTGTAGCAAATCACGTATTTTGTTTAATCAACGTTGAAACATCCTAGACTTTATATTTATTTCATAATAGAGATGAAAATATATACACATACATCCATAATCCTCAATGAGTGAACTTGAGAAAGAATCCTTCCTTAATCTCCTTGAATCTTGGTCCAAACGTAACTTGTTGCATTTTTCACACATAGATCTCTCAAAATCTCTCCCTCCTACGTTCTCTCAACTCTCCTTATCCTCCTAGGGTTGAAAGCTGCAAAAATATGACATAAAAAATGTCCTTAAGGTATTTATAGGGTTAAAAATGGAGACAATCTTAAAAAATGATCACTGAAAATCGCGCACCCACATTTGAATGGAGATTGGTGTTTGAATGAACTTTGTTCCCAATATCTCAAGGTTTGTCAAACTTGTGTTCAAATGGAAACCTGTGTTTTTGAATGCAACCCAATGTTCTATAACTAATCCCAATGTTCCAAGCCCATTTTGATGCAGTTAAAAGTTGATTCAAGAAATTTTAATGAAATACATTTTTATAGCCTTTGAAGTCTAGTTTCTTGTGACAAAAAATCAGATCAATCAAATATTAGAGTAAAAAATTATAAATAAATTTCTAAGATAGTGTCACTTTCCTTCCTATCCGAATTCTCTCAAAAATGCGTTTTAACTCTGAAATACTTCCAAACTTTGAATATATCCCATATTAACTCTCCCAAGGTTTCTCAACCTTTCGGATTCAATTTTGGTCTTATTAAACACCTTTAAAATTGAGCTTGACCTGAAAGTCAATTCGCATGAAACTCAAACTTTATAATCAATCTTTCAATAATGATTCAAGGTTTATATTATCATTTTAGAAGTACTCACAATATTATGTCATCCATCTTTAATTTTGTACGGGGTCTTGCAAAATCTTTAGATGGTAGCCTTGGGTTTGGGGATCTAGGATTGTGGTGTGATCTCTAAGGCGTAAGAGGCAAGAATTCAACTCACAAAAGAGATACCCTAGCTTTGGGAATGAACTTCCTATTTATAAGCTCAGAATAAGGGCAATCTTAGTAAACAAGAACATTCAAATTCACGAACGACAGCTCGATCTGTGGTATAGCAGTTATAGGATGGTGGTCAATGGAATAAAAAACTTGTTTCAAACTGACTTAGGAGAGCAGACAACTCAAATAACCGTGGGACTGCTTGAGCGACCCTAGAGGGCAAGCCCTAATCTTCTCCATTTGGCATTTTTTTGCCATTTTCTTTCCTAAGTCATGAAGAGACCGCTCTAGTAAAGTTTAGCGAGCATAGGATGGTCTTTACTAGTTTTTTAAGCCTAAAACCAAGACAAAATCTTTTCCACTTGAGCACTTAAGGGTGTTGCTCAAGAGGGGTTTCGCTAATGGCTCAAATAATGTTTTCAAAAACACAAAACATTTTTTGAAAAAAAACTCATTGAAAAACGCCTATGAGCCATATATGGATTAATCCAATCTCATTTTATCATCTTAGGTCTCTAGGTCATTACCTTTGTCCTAAGCTTGAAGGTGCATTCGTGGTGCAAATGATGTAGCTTTGACGTTTGATCTCCTCCCTTCAATGATGCTTTCAGATCTTCAATCGTTGTACCATCACGACCATGGAATAGTTTGAGATTTATAATAAACTCCATGAAAACAAGATATGTTTCTCCAATGTATGAAGTTGAATAAGAAGGACCAAGATGATTTGGCCTTTAGATTTAGGGATCTAGGGTTTCTTAAAGCTCTCTAGAAAATTTTTAGTCCTTTCTAGCTCATAGAGGCTTACCCTAGCTAAAAATTATACCCCAATATATACAAGCCTCGAAAATAGAGTTTAATTAGAACCCAGGAAAACTTAGATTTACGACCTATCCATAAGAGGGCGGTGGTTTATGGAGTGAAAAACAAGTCAATCTAGACCTCTAGGGGCAAACTGCTTGAACTGTCTTAGGACCGCTCAACCCTTCTTCCAGAACACTCAAGTGGCCCGAGAGTCATCTCCTCTGGTTCTCCAATTTAGTCTTCTAAGTGTTGAAAGACCACTCTAACCAAAGTTGAGTGAGATGAGGGTTATTCCTACTAGTTTTTAAGCCAGAAAATAAGCACAAACATATTTTGTTTAGCACCAAAGGATGTTACTCAAGTAGGGTTCAAATAATTACTCAATCTATCATTGCTTAATACATTTAAGGTTTAGAAAATATTTTCAATAAAAACCCTAGGATTCATTTTTGGATAAATTCTCAAATTCTCAATTCCATTTATAATACTAATCATCCTAAGTTTAATGAATTAAACCAAGGGTTCTTAAGTATCTAAAGTCATTACCTTATCGTAAGCTTGAAGGTGCTTCAGAGTGATCTTGATGTGGCATTGTAACTTGATTTCATTCCCTTCCTTGTCGTTTACGGATCTTAATCTTTGGTACTTGATGACCATGGAATAAGGTTCATATTATATAAGACTTCATGAAATTAGCTAATTGCAAGCATGATTCTAACAATAAACATGTATGTCTTATCAAACACTTTATTATCTTTTGATTCACTAATGAACTTTTTATTGATAACAAAAGTTGTGATTCCATTTTTTTTCGCCAATTACCTAGAATTCCCATTGTTTATGACAAAATCTATTGAATTTCAACTATTTTCACCGCCAATAAACAAACACAAAATAATACTTATCGTTTTGTACCAACAATGTTGTGTTTATAATCTTCATGTAGTTTGATTTTGCACATGATGTAAACTATTAAATCATGTCTTTAAGATTCAAAGCTCCAGTCAAGATAATCTATCCACTTTTTCAAATTCACATGCAATTTACTTTCCATATATGTGAAGCAAACTTTTTAAGAAGAAAGTACTAATGAAACAAAATCTAGTTTCCTAATAGCAGCAGCCTATAATGTTATAGCATATCACTTTCAATCTCTATCATAGGGTGCTTGTATTATTTTTATTTTTATCATTACTCTGTAACAATTTTCAAAACAATATAGGAATTGGAGAAAATGATAGAAAATACACCCTAGTGGAAATAACAATTATAATGAACTAAATATAACATAGGCAGACAGAGAGAGTGGAAGAGAGATAGAGAGCTTGTACTAGCAATGTTGTGTGCTGGAGTAGTGGACGACTGCTGATTGTACATGTTGGAGAAAACATCGTTGGATGGAGTGGTGGATTTGGGGAACGAGGGGTTCAAGATCGGGGTAAATCTGGTGGTGGAGGTGGATTTGTGGTGGTTATGGTCGATTTGTGATGGAGGATTGGTGGTTTACACTTAGGATTCGAAATTGGGAGAATGAGGGAAGAAGAAATTAAACTAGAGTCTTTAAAACGTTAAAAATTTTAGTCCAATTGACTTTGTTAGCAACTTAAAATGTTATAGATCTCATTTGAACTGATTGAAACAGTGAATCCACCTCTACTCCACCTACGGTTTCCTCAATTTATGGAACATGTTATTTACTTAGTATAACGCAATGTCTCTTCATTTCTTTACTTTCGATTTTTTCGAAGTTTTTCCATCCTAGTGCATATGGGTCCTTACGAAACCCCTTTCGCATAAAGCGGATCCTAATCGTCTTCTATTCGTTTCTTTAAAGGTAAGTGTGCGGGCTAGATCCTGCACGATATATATATAATATTGGGAACAGATCTCTCCCCTGGTGAACTTTGGGTGAACCGGTTGAGCGGCCAAGCACACTGCTCGAAACAGCTTACGATCCTGGGAAAGGAGGAACGATCCTGTACGTGCGAAAGGTATTTCCTGGGACAAAAGAGAACAAGTTAGAAGGGCGCCGGAGTGTTTTCCGGCGTATCCCCTCCGACGGTCTAGTCAGTCTTTGAATGAGAGAGAGGAAGGAGAAAACACTGAGAAGGATATTTCGTAGTAGAGAGTTTGTGATTGCATACCCGCTTTGTCTTTTGGGAGGGGTATTTATACCTTAGAAGATCATGATTGCTGTCAGTGTGGTCAGTAGGTAATCATCAGGCACAGGTAGCGTGTGTAATCATTTGATGAGGAATGTCTTCTCTAATTGATTGCTCGGGGTCCCGAACAATCAATGTTGAGTCTGTCGGGACGCCGACGGTACAATATGCTCCTGTCGGGAAGGATGCAATAAATGCTCTGTAATAGGAGCATTTATTGCCTTTCATATCCGAACCTTACCGCATTGAATGCGGTCTCGTCAACAGAAGGGTGCAATTAATTGTTTGCTTTCCCAAGTCGCGTGTCAGCAACGGCACGCGGTTCGTCTGCTTCGGATGTGACATTATTTGCCACGCGTCCATCCCTTATTGGCCGTTACGTCGGTATTCCAGCACGTTCTGACATTACTTGTGTAAGAAGAGGTCATGATGAATAACCCATACTGGCATAGGCTGATGTCCAGTATGTCAGTAGCTTTATCCGGGAGTAGAGGAAGCGTCCAGGATGGAGTGACCCTCGGCGCCGAGGAAAGGCTCACCTCGGGATCAAGGGTGGTGTGTCCCCGAGGTACACGTCTGACCGAGGACACGTGTTTGTTTGTATAATATACCGAATGTGTGATCCTACATGAGAGGTACCTCGGGGTAAAGGGCGCTCTTCGCCGATGGTGCTTACATCCGGGCAACACTGTTCCAAAATATCCCGAGGACACGTGTCATCATCTTAGGGTTTTTCAGAAGAGTCCCATCAACTGCCCCCCAGCCTTCGATCTTCTGACACCGAGGACACGCGTTGTCAGGAGACGAAGGGTTTTTCCAACTGCCATCCGTCCTTCATTATGGCCTCGAGCAGCTTTCCCCGTCTTGGGATGTCGTGCGCATTAAATGCGCTGTTTTTGGTTCTCCCGCCCAATGATGACAGTTTCCCCCCTATATAAAGGGGGTTCTTCTCCGGTTTCTATCATTTTGCCATTCCGATCTCTGACCCAGAGTACGCCTTTTCCGATCTGCTCGCCGGAGTTTTTTGTTTCCTCAGCCATCGTCGACAGCATCTTCTCTTAAAACCTCAGTCAGTAAAACCCATTGTTGACTCCTGATCCTTCCGGTGCGAGTTATTTTCAAAGTTTTTCCTGAAAAAACTCCGTTTTCGACATCTTCTGGTGAGTTTCGCAACTTCTTCTTATCGTCCCCCTAGCCTTCTTGTTTTCCGACTGAACAGTGGTGTCATCCGGTCGGTACGTCTCGATTTAAACCCTCGGGGAACTTCCTCGGGTTTTCAACAGAGAACACCTTTTCCTCCCCCTTCTTTTTAGAGATGCCTCGTCGTCGCCCTGTTCCCGAGAATCCATCGGCTGGTCCCTCGGGGTCAGGGAAATACAAGGTGACGGGCGAGGCACAGATCAATAGGTTTAGGGCGAAGTATGGCATCCCTCCGAGCGTGGACGTAGTGGATTTTAACCCTTTGTTGTACTCTCCTACCTTCGGGGCCACGGATGCCATGCCTTTCTATACCAAGGCCATCATAGAGGGTGGCATTAGGTTTCCTTTACCCCCCCTGCTTCTTCAGTTCCTGTCTCGCTTCCGTCTCTTCCCCGGGCAATGCTGCCTCAACGTCTTTCGGATAATTATGGGGGTCCTAGAGCTCAATAGGCGCCTCGGGGTGAATATTGGGCTCAACGACCTCCTTTTCTGTACTCTCTCCTAAGAGTCATGCCCCACCAACATTTTCTACCTCAAAGCCAGGGACCCCTCTATGTACCTTGTAACCCATCTTCCTGACTCGGACAAGGGGTACAAGGACGACATCTTGATCTTCAAGGGATGTTGGGAGAGGGGTGTCGGTCCCGAGTACAATGACCTATTTTGCCCTCGGGAATGGAGAACGACAAGTACGTCGGTTCCTTTGGGTCTTTTTATTTGTTTCTTGGGACTTCTCATGTTTATGACAATCTTTTTTGTTGTGCAGGTATTCCTTCTCGGGAAACAGCTCCACCCCCTCGGTCGCTGGTCAATTTTGGCGACTTAACAACGGTTTGGAGTTTCACGGGTGCCGACGGATTTGGCCGAGCTGCCCATAATTTGCTGCACTATACCCCCGGGTATAAGAAGTTCTCACAGCTCCCTCAACCTTTCGAGCCTTCACAGTGGTCAGAGCTCTTTGATCAGGCGGCGAGGTTAGAGGTCGAGCAGAACTTGGAGGAAGACCCGGATCGGGCTTCAGAGGGAGAGGTAGAAGGAGTCGCTGAGGTCGGGGTCAGAGAGGACGTTGCTCCTTCGGACGCCGAGGTGGGGACTTCGGGAGGCAACCTGTGGCCGGATTTTCAAATTCTCCAAACCTTGGACGCCGAAGACGCTCTTGAGGAAGCAATGTCCAACACCCCACGCATCAATTTGGGGTTCTTAGGCAGAGGCAATCCCTCGCAGCCGGGAGAGGCCGAGGGGCGACCGGCGGTACTCCGGCAGGAACCAGCTCTCCCCCATCATCAAGGGTTCCTGATCGGGGTCAGGTGCGAGATCGGGACCCTCAGGTGGAGGAGGAGAGGGAGGGTGAAGCATCGGCACGATGGCCTCAGCCGAGGACCCAGGGTGCCTCCCGCTCAGCAGCAAAGCGGGAGGGATCGTGGATTACCCTCTACTCCCTCACAACCGCAGCAACCGCAGCAGCAAACTCGACAACAGCAGCAATACAGCAGCCCCGACAACAGCAGCAGCAGCAGCAACAGCAACAGGCTACTCCTTCCCTCCCATCCACAGTGGAGGCCGCGGTGGTGGAATCCTCGGGCTACTGATCACATGAACCGAGTGATCAGGGTCGATGATTCCATTCTGCGGGATCCCCATGTCGCCTATGCAGTGAGTGAGACATTGCATTTTGAGGCTGACATGGAGGCTCATCGGGGGCGATCAACCAACGTGTTGTTCCGCTCCATGATCCAGAACTCCCTGGTGGTGAGTTTATTCCCGTTTCGATCCCTTCACTCTTGTTTTCTACTTTGTGTTTTAACATTCTTTCCTTCTTTTACAGGCTGCCCAGCAGATTTCTATCATAGCTGGCCGGTACCACGCGTCCAGGATGGACCTTCAGAGGGCCAAGGATCAGAAGGCAGAAGCGGAAGCGCCCTTGCTCGGGCAACGGAAGATGTTGCTGCCAGGGATTCTACCCTGGTGGGGCAGGCTGCCCAAATAGAGCAGCTCCTCAAGGACGCTGAATCGGCCAAGTTGGGCGCTGAGAAGCTAAGTGCCGCACTTGCCGATGCTGAGAGGAGAATTACTGAGCAAACGCAGCGGCTCTCTGCCGCGGAGGAGAGGGCAGTGGGCTCCGAGGAAGCTGTCTGCCCTAACCCAGGAGCTAGATAGGATCAGAGCCGAGGAGCTGAACCGGAAGTCAGAGCAACAACTTCTGGAGGAGTTCGCCGATGAAGTGCTCCCCGCCACTTGAAGAAAATAGCAAAGAGTTCTTCAAGAAAGGGTGGGACGAGGCGCTCCAGGCTGCTGGAGTCCAGTCAGATTCCCCTCTCTTCAAGTGCACAAGTTATGTGCCCGCGGCAGAGATGGAGCAGGCAGAAGCACAAGTGTTGCTGAGGGGATGAAGCCCCTACACCGATGCAAACCTCGGCTGATACCACGAGATGGTGATAGTGGGACTTGTCCGAGGACGCTCCGCCCGACCTTGCCCCTGAACCTCAAGCTGCTCAAGCTGTTGAAGCTGTTCCTGCCGCCGAAGTTCATCCCCAGCCCGCTCCAGAGGCTTCCAACCTTTTATTGCTGATTCGCCCTCGGCCGAAGTTCTGGAGGTGCCTGGAGCCGATGAAGCTGCTTTTCATTTCTCCCTTTTTGTACTCTTGCTTTTTCTTTTGTAGCTTTTGGGACGCAAAGCCCCTATT
>CAUOFW020008120.1:0-18693 GCA_963454935.2 Ilex paraguariensis
GAAACCGAAGGTGATCATGTCAACTCATTCTAGTTCTGAGAGATCAAGATTTGAAACGTAGTTATTGGTCCACCATAGAAAGGTGTCTACTTTTGGGAAGGATTTTCTGGTTCACTTAATCCATCTATGTCCATTTGTAGAGTTAGAGTTATTGGACTGAACAGAAAACTAGTTACTAATATTCTTTTTTTTAAATTGAAGATCTGGTAGTGTTGGTCTAGTGTAGCAATTTTTTGTATTACTAGTTGGATTAACTTTTGAAAAAGTTAATTTGTTAAGCTGGAGATTATCAAACTGTTCTTCAAAATTTTCAATTTCAGACTCAGGTGAGCTTTCTGAGCTACCAGTTTCTGAATTATCAGAAGTTTGTTTGATAACTGTTACTGGAGATGGTCTAGATTTGAATTCTGTTTTGAGATAAGTTCTTCAATGTTTTGGATTGTTTGCTTATCTTTTAAACCTAATCCGGATCTATCTTCAGGTAGATGAATTAAAGGTTTCTCTAATTTTTTACTGGATGGCTTGATTTCGTCGATTTTTAGATTCAATTTTATGGAGCTGTTTTCCAATAGTTATTAAACTTTGATTGGTGAAATTATTTTGTTCAATCATCTTTGTGTCAGATTCATTAGTGGGTTTCTTAAAGGGAGAAGCCTTTACTTTTGAACTTTGATGATCAATTAAAATAGTTTCCGCTGGAGGATGACTAGATATTTTTACAGAATTATCTAGTGTCTTCCATTTATGTTTTGTTACTATTTTTATTTCTGGATGATGGGTTTCTAGGTAATCAAAAAATAGAATTTCTGATTCTACTTTGTATATTACTTTTACCCATTATGCCATTATTTCTTCATGTTGAGTACTAGTGAATCTTTTAAAGTATATTGTCTTTTGGATTCATTTTCAATAGAATTAAAATCTTTTTTCAGCCTAATCATGTTAGGTAAGAATAATCCATTTTCTCTCCTAATCACGAGTAACTGGTGATCTATTGGGGCAATGCTCTGGAGGTCACTGGCTGTAGGTCAAGGGGTGAAGTCATCTTCTTCCTCTTCGTTTTTCGGCTAGATTGTGGAACACTCTGATGTGGAGTGCAACACGGTCTACTAATTTGTGGTGTGAAATTATCGATTCCTTTTAACTTAAATTTTCGTTCTAATTCTTCTGTTAATTCTTTATCTCTTCTGGAGATGCTAGAATAAACATCATATTTTCTTCCTTTAGTAATTTGAATAGGTTTTTCAAATGATCTGCTCGATCTATTGGATCTTGCAGAATCAAAAGAGATTCTTACTAATCCATCAGATAATTGTTGGATATTTTCTAGGTTTGTGGCAATATTTTCACTATCCTTGTTTTAGTTTTCATTTTCAATTGTCCAAGATTCTAGAAGTTGAACATTCTTCCACTCAAGTCTTTTGGGGACTTGGATGTTAGAATCACTAGTACTGGCTTGGATGAGCATTATTTTATCTTTAGGATGCTTCTTAATTGCATGTACATTCAGGTTTGTAGTCATGCATTTATAGTATATCCTATAGATAAGTACTAGGGATTGGGTCTCTTTTACCAGTTTGGTAATTTGACCTGACAATTTAATACCTAAGGTTAAAGTCATAAGTGTATTTTTACAACTAAGACTCAGGGTAAAGTTTGGAAAGTAGTTGAAATAAACTGGTCCATTATGAAGACCAGTCTCTATTATTCCTAAAATGCTAGGTTCATATTCTATGAATCTGGCATCTCTTAGGGTTAATAGAACTGCTGTATCTTTACCTGGTGACATTAATGGTTTAATTGCTACTTGAACTAAACCAAGGTGTATAAAATTAAAACCTTTTTTTCTATGTTTTTGTAGGGTTTTTTTACTAATTAATTGACAAGTTTCTTCCTCTTTGCTGAGAGCATAAACTTGTTCAATTGTTTTTACTTGAAGTTCTGAGTTGACTGCTTTTGGAACCCAACTCGTCTTATAGATATTTCGATGGAATACCTTTGGGATATTCCATCCACTCCAATCTACTTGTGACTCATGGTGTTCTTTTTCTTCCTCATTTACTATATTAGGTATAGTACTAAATGAAAAACTAGATGAGCTAGCCATAGAGTTAGATATGAATAATCTACTCATTATTAAATCTAATTTTTCAATTATATAAATTAAAATTAAGTTTGACTCCATTGTACATACCCCTAACATACATGCTCTCATGGTATGTCTATGCGTCCTAAGGCTGCCTACACACGAGGACTTACAAACAGGACTAAATTGAGACTCGCCCCTTTTGAGCCGACAAAGGCTGGGTGATAAGGGTAGACCAAACTAAACACTGATTTACTAAATTGAAATGAAAGAGATTTAACACAAGTAAGAATATTTAAATACAACTGCATGGGTAACTATATATATAAGTCGTATTCAATTGGTTTTGTAATAGTCAAGTCTAATGAGTCTACCCATTTAATTACTATCTAAACTTACTATGACTCAACCTAAATTGCTTATTTCGTGTCGAATTTGCAGATCATGTTTAAAAATGATATGCCTAATGTCACGCAAGTGGCTTATGTGTGTAATAATAACCATTTGAAATCCATAAACTAATGAGAAAAGAAATAATGAACAAAGTCAGGGTAGAAAAGAAATCGTGAATCATAGTCCACTCCTGTCCTACCAAACTGCTAGAAGTAACTCGACAGTTTATTCTCGTTAATCGAACTTGGAATGTAGTCGTTGCATGCCTCAAGTAAAACCCTTAACGGAGCGCTAAGTACCATTAGACCACACGGCTCGGGGGTGATCATGTCAGAGTTCCACCACAGCACAAACAACCCAATCTTTCTCTTATAATACTTGGTGCTTGAAAGTTAAGAATATTGACCACCAAAATCTTAACGTTATTTCTCGAAAAAAAAAAACCTTAAAGCCTAACTACTATCACGGGATTTTTCTTAAATAAATTTTCTTATGATTTGTAACAACTTGAGTTTTTTTTTTTGTTTGGCTGGAAAAGAGGGTATAGGAGAGCAAACAAAAATGGATTCCTTGCTAAGACGTGATTATAGAATCCATTCTCCCTAGAGATGCCCTCCAAAGGGGCCCAGACGGAGGAATCTGTAGGCTCTCTATAAGATCGACTTGAACCATAGTCAAACTCCAGTCTCATCAAACCATTAAAAATAACTCAGCAGTCTACTCTCTGTGAATCAAATTTGAGATTGAATCCTTGCAAGCCTTAAGTAAAACCCTTAATGGAGAGCTAATTAAGTAACCACTAGACCACACGGCTTGGAGGTGATCATGTCAGAGTTCAACCACAACTCAAACAACCCATTCTTTCTCTTCATTTCTTGAAAAAGTTTAAAAACATGAAATGTATTTCAGAAAGTCAAAATTTGACAGATAAGTCCCAACAAATAAATGGAGAGCAAATGAGGTACAATCTTTGGGCCTGGCCAACTGAAAAAACCCCCAAACCAAAAACAGTCTAGCAATAGCATTCTGATACAACTTCTTTGAGTTTTTCCCAAAACCATGCCCTTAGAAATCTTATTTCCATAACCCAATCAGTTTTAAACATAATTCTCAAACCCAGTCATTTTTTGAAAACGTCATTTGGAATGACGCCTCCACATGATAAAACGTCATTCTCAATGACGATTTGAACTTTGAATTTTTTGACTCAAAACGTCATTATAAATGACGTATTTAAACTCGTCATTTGTAATGACGTTTATAAAATGAATTATCAAACAACTGCTAACGGGCATTAAAAAAATTGGAGGTACAAAAACGTCATTGCAAATGACGTTTTCAAATACATCAGATTTTTTAAAACAATAATCCCTCCTCCCTGTCGCAGCTCTCTCTCTCAGATCACTCCACCCACAAACCCTCCTCTCTATCGCAGCTCTCTCTCTCAGATCACTCCCACCCACAATCCCTCCTCTCTGTCACAGCTCTCTCTCTCAGATCACTCCCACCCACAAACCCTCCTCCCCACAAACCCTCCTCTCTGTCGCAGCTCTCTCTATCTCTCAGATCACTCCCTCTGTTACAGGTGTCTGTCTCAGATCACTCTCTCTGTCGCATCTCTATCTTAGATCACTCTCTGTCGATCAGATCCTCAGAAGGTCGATCAGATTGGATCCCCACAAGCTCCATCAAATCCCCTCTCTCGCTTAGATCCCTCGTGCTAGTCGTCTACCATCCGGTCATAGCCCCCCATCTTCTCCGACAAGGAAGCCAAGTGTGACAAAGAGGAACACTCAGGCAGTCCTCTTTCTCTCCATTTCTCCGGTGGTGTTCTGGTTTTAGGGTAAATGATACATTGCACTATGAAAAGATTTTTTCATTTTTAATTTACATTATAATACCATCAATTTTCATATTGCATGCTCAATCAAACAAAAAGGTAGCAATGTGTTCTGAATAATGAAAATTGAGTGCAAACTTCATATTGAAAATGCTTAAAGTTGAGTATTATACAAAAATTTATATATAGAAATATAAAAATTTGACAAACACAGTAAAAAATTTTGTGTTTTAGAATCGATATTTTGAATAATTGAATTATTTGGCATAAAGCAGTTTGACTCTTGTGTTATTAGGACCTCCCCAGGATTAGATTCCATCACTTTTTCTTGGTGAGCACACACTTGAATAATTTAGCACTCGTTTGGATCGATGTAGGATGATGATGTAGAATCGAGAACCTAATGCTCGAGAAGATGTAGGATGATGATGTAGAATCGAGAACCTAATGCCCTGTTATTTATTTAATTATTTTTTGTGATTGAAATGTAGTGTAAGGAACAATTATACTTATTTTTGTCCCTCCATGACCTTGTTGGTCCACCGATGACAACAATGAACAATTTTACTGATGAGGATAGGCATATTGCAAATTTCCTTTGGAAATCAAATGTGTTAGCAAGTTGTGAAGGCAATGCAATTCTAGTCTTTTCAAGGCCTAATATAAATTTCCATGGTAATTTTCTTCTATGCTTTTAGTTTGACTTGCCATTGATTCGCAAATTGCCTTTAGGCACGGGTTATTACTAGTATCTTATATTATTTGTTGGAGTAGGGTGTCATCGTCTTTATTGTTTGTTATTGTTCTTGCCATTGATTTGGGTTGGATTGAACCAATTACGAGTTTTCATTCTACTGAAACATGTGTTGTTATCTTGTGGACTTTATGTTAGTCTAGTTGTATCTTTCAAAGTGTACCTAGGATCACAATCCTTACAAGCAAAGCGATTGTCATCGTATAGAAGAGATTTAACAGTTACTTTTATGGGCATCAAATGATCACTGTTCTTGAGTTTACCAGATTTCCTATATTTATGGAGTATTTACACTTATTTTTGTGAGAAGTTAAAATTTTGGTTGAAGCTTGAGAAGTTTGGTGGGTGGGGGCAACATATCAATAATAACTTCCACATTCGTAGGAGCCCAATACTTAGAACTTTTCGGAGAGTAATATGTCTGTTCTTGGCATTTTCTCCATTTTACATGTATAATGTTCAGGGTGTTGTCAAATTGTTAAAGCTTGAATAAGATTTATGATTATAGACAATATATCAATATCGGCTCTGCTATAGGAATAGAGTAGAAAAGATTGAAGTATTCCCCTAACTCTTCGAATGATGTAGCTAAAGCTTCATCTGTAGCCAATTAACACTTCCAGCCCTGCGAATATTCACTGTCTTATCCTGAAACTTGAATTCGATTTTGCCTTGACCACAATCAGAACTTATTTCCTTGTTCTTGGCATTTGCTTGAAGTGACTGGTAAGATTCTTCAATTCTATTGTGGTCTATGGAGTAGATTGAGTACGAGTAAAGTTGCACTTCCTTTAATCATGGCTATTATTACATAATGTACTGAGCTGATATAATTTTTTGCACTTGCAACTCAATTATGTTGGGAATAAGAGTAATTGGTTGTCGCAAATGACATCTAATGTTTTTCTGTGATGTCTATATTGTAGAATTGTTACGAATGGCTAACAGACGTGCTTCTGTGATGGTTTATTGGGGTGGTACCATATTCAACAACCATGATGTTTTGCGATACGATAATGGTTTTAAGCGTGTGATCAAGGTTGCACCCCACACGACTCACTCGTCTTTGGTGGATAGGTTGCATGATGTGACGAAAATAGATAGGAATAAATACAACCTTAAACTTATCTGTAGGTTTCCTACTGCATTGGGAACTAATCTTTTTTTACATATATTCCAGTAGAAGTTGTAGACAATGATGGTGTGGAGGCAATGGTGGATGTTGTATTTGACAATCAAGGTGTTAACAAAGTGGATTTGTATGTGAGTGAAGAGGTTAGGGCAGATGACTTTGGTGGATGTAATGAAGGTTGGCCTGATGGTGGTTCATTCTCTACCATGCTCAGCCAACAACCATATGTCCCAGTGCTTGACCCTTCAGTCATGGTATTACACCCCTTTAACAATGGAGTGTATGAAAGAATTCAATCGATATACACATGCACAGGCGGAAATAGGGCCCAGTAATGTTCCTAAATGCGTATCCCAACAAGACTACAGTGCTACACTCCGTAACGAGAGGATGGAAATGATTGCAGTTACCCGAATACCAGAGCCAGTAGACCCTATCCATGCACTTGTAGTGCATCAGATTGATAATAATACATTTGAAGGAATGTGTGCTTCTGACCGGAATGATTACTACAAAGAAGAAGAGTTGCCAAAAGATTTATTGAGTGATGACTCTGATGATGATGATAACGACAGCAGAGGTAATTCTATTGAGGATAATGATGAGGTTCCCATGCATGAACCGGAGTCAAAATTTTTCTCAAACGTTGAATCGAGAAACCAGAATAAAGTTGACAGCTTGTGCATTTTGCATGAAATTAAAACATGGGATCCTAAAAGACCAGAACTGGCTAAGGGTATGGCGTTCAGGACTAAAAAAGAGCTGGAGATGACAATTAAATTATATTCAATTAAGATGTACCAACAATATGTTGTTGTTGATACAAATAAAACACGTTGGGTGTTGAGGTGCACGATGTATGCACAATGTGGATGCAAATGAAGGCTATGGGCGGTGTTGAAGGCAAAACATGAAATGTTTGAGATCACAAAATAGCAGGCACCTCACACTTGTTTCTACCCAAGGTTGAACCAGGACCACTGTCAGCTTGATGCAGGTTTTATTTCTCAATGGATTGAGGGTATGTTTCGTACTACACCTAATGTAACAATGTCTGTCATCATTGAAATGGTGAAAAAAGAGTATCATTATTTGATAACGTACAAGAAGGCGTGGAATGCGAAGAATAAGGCTATAGCCAAGGTTTTCAGTGACTGGGATTGTTCTTACAACATCTTGCCGAAGTTTATGGGTGCTCTTGTGAAATACAACCCTGGGATGATTGTAAAGTGGCAATATGAGGCTCGTGCTCCCGAATTCGATATATTTAGAAAGGTATTCTAGGCATTCAAAGCTTCTATTGATGGGTTTGTTCATTGTCGGCCTGTAATCAGCATCGATGGCACATTTATAAATGGCAAGTATAAGCATAAGCTTCTTATTGCTACTGGGATTGATGCTCAGAAGAAGATTTTTCCTCTAGCATTTGCCTTTGTTCATGAGGAGACTAGTGACAGCTGGGGTTAGTTCCTATATCATCTACGCCACTCTATTATACTGAATAGAGCTGGTATATGCTTAATCTTAGATCGACATAAAGGTATAATCTTAGTGGTTAAGAAACCAAATTCTGGGTCGAATGAGCCATACGCCTATCATCGTTTCTGTCTTAGGCATGTACAAAGCAATTTCAACACACATTACAACAACACGTATTTGAAAAATCAAGTGTCGAAGGCTGGGGCAGCACATCAGATTCGCAAGTTTAATTTGGTAATGCAAGAAATTAAAAGTATAAATCCTGATGCAAGGAAGTGGTTAGCCGATATTCCAGCACAACAATGGACACTTGCCCATGATGGTGGTCGGCGATATGGAACAACTACAACTAATATTTCTGAGGTGTTCAATGGTGCATTGAAAGGTGCTAGGATGCTTCCCATAACTGCATGTGTTAAATTCATATTTTATCGGCTTGCAAAATACTTTTGTGAATGCCATGAACAAGCACAATGCTGCATAGAAGATGGTATGGAGTACTCACCTGAAGCAATCGAATTTATGCAACCCAACTAGGTAAAAGCAGGAATGTGTACTGTTACAGCATTTCACATGCGACGTGAAGTTGCGGAGGTGGTCAGTAATAACGGTAATATACATGTTGTTTGTATTGATGACCGGACATGCAGTTGTGCAAAATTTACAATTTATAAAGTGCCTTGTTCTCATGTTATGGTTGCATGCTTACATTTTCATGTTAGTTCTTGGAATTTAATCGATCCAATATATACCATCCATGCACTTGAATCCACTTGGGCACCTGATCTTCATCCTTTGCACCATCAAGATTATTGGGATGCTACCGATGGCCCTATATTATGCCCTGATAGGTCGTTGCGTCGAGGCATTAAAGGACGTCCACAAACATCACGTATACGAAATGAAATGGATTTTCTGAGAGAAGGGCGCAAGAAGAATCACTTTAGTATTTGTTTGTAAGCAAGACACGATCGCCGAACATGTCCAGCGAAAAACCAATCAGCTTCTTCAATGGGTCATCCACTATAAATCTTAGTTATGCACTCTAATGTTGTATGTAAGTTGTATTGCATTATTTATTGTTCAAGCGCATTTTTCATCATTTGATATTTGTTAACGTTGTTATTAATATATGTTAACTAATTTTGTGTATATTTTATGTTGATGTAGGTTGTAGACATGGATCGTGATCCCCGTTCATTACTACAACCAGGTCCCAATGATGCATCTGTTCTATCCTTACAGGGTGTGCATCAAATGACTGCTATTTGGGAGGGCATTGAGCTACCCCCGTTACATTGTAGACGATCAGAGGTTTCTCTACGTCGAGTTACCATCACAGACGATCGGGTTATTCAGCATCTACTCACGGCTGGATTTTATGGGGCATATCGACTTAGATACATTCAGCTTGACTAGCATCTTATTACTGCACTTGTAGAGCGATGGCGGGTCGAGACACACATTTCATTTGCCAGTCGATGAGGCCACCATCACACTTTAGGATACAGTTGTACTACTTGGCCTTCCAGTTGATGGCATGCCTGTATGTGGTGTAGACACAGTTCGCGATGCACAGTAGTGGAGTGACATGTGCACTGAGTTGCTCGGATTCACACCAGTAGATGGAGCGATAGATAAGTCAACTCTACGACGTAGTGTACTGGTCAAGCATTTGACCCACGGGATTCCAGTTGATGCGATGAAGCATTTTATAGCATCTTACGCCCGATCGTACATTCTTTTGCTGATTGGGGGATTTTTGTTTAGTGACAAGTTGTCTAGTCGGGTGAAGCTTATGTTCCTACCATTGCTTAGAGACTTACATGCGGCCGACACTTATAGTTGGGCCAGTGCGACACTATCATGGTTATATCAGGAGATGTGTATCGCTACTAAGCAGGACACGTAGGATATTAGTGGTCCACTTATTTTGCTTCAAGTAATTGCTTGCATTGTTCCCTTAGTTGCTTAGTTTTATGTTCTTTTTACTATACATATGTCAAATAAATGTATTGTGTATGTAGTTGTGGGCTTGGCAGCGTCTGGTACACATTGTTCCACAACGTGTGCTACCATGACAGCGGGTCGTCCATGGTGCAGCGGCGCCTAATGGGCTTGGTGCAGCGGTAGATGGAGTCGATGTTGAGTTGGGTGCTGCACATGACGCAGTTGATGCGCACGTTGTACATGATGGTCCACTTGGTTGTAGGTCTATACTAAATATACAATAGCACATAATTAAATATTTTACGTATTATTATGTATTTAAAAACTTGTTGAAATGTATAGATGAAATGTCTCATTTTCGGAGCAGCACACTCCTACCCATGTACTCCGTCACTATCGAGACCAGTTGGACCAGATACGCGAGGATCAGGTATATCAGCTTGACCATATCTGATTGTGAACTCAAATGTTCGTTGTTAAAGTTTGTTAGGTTGATAACATTGAATTTACGTGTTAAGTGAATGTTGAGATGATGAGATGTTGATTTTTTTTTGTTTATCCATGTCATTGAGTTGGGTGTGTTGTATACAGGTTGAAAAAATTTGGAAATGTCCAATTTTTAAAGGAAACACTATCCAATTTTTTTACAAAAATACATTTAGATTACTTAATAAATTTATCATAATTTGTATTACAGATGATATAGGAGCCATATACAGCTGATGTATTAGGTGCCCTGACAGATTATTACCTTATTGGGCAAGATATTTGACGCACACGAGCCTCATTGATTTGCTTCGATGTCGTCGAGTGACATATTTCAGATCGAGTTACTCGATAATTTGACTTGATTCAGTGCATACCACAGCCATGCGATACCAGTTGGGCCTTGTATATTGTCAACCGTTGAGGCAGATCTGGTCGGGACTGATCTATAGTGCATCAGATCTACACGAAGATGTGGGCCCATCGTAGAGATACTGTTGTTACCGGAGATTTGAGTAATGCATCGACGGATCTGACCGATGCATACATGCAATGGTATCGTCACATCACACGGCGTCTTGTTAGTCCACCCGTTGCTAGGCTGACTGTCGAGTTTCAGCTTGTTGGGAGCATCATAGAGCTTCTGGTAAGATGTTAAATGCTGTTATATTCAATTTGCAGAACAAATGTCACAAATTGTTTAATACATTTACTAAATTGTTGAAATTTTTTCTTGTAGGAAGATACACTTACACGGATATATCACATTGCATGTGGTACATATGAGAGCAGCCTGGACTTGACACATTGCATGGACACCATTGGACACATTACTGATATGAGCTCCTCATGTTTGACAGCTCTCTGGGAGCACTGACGACTGGTCGCACCTTCAGAGTTGACAGATGATGTACCGTCTACATCTAAACAGCCACCTCCTCATCTTTACCACGGTGGGACCATTCCATTATTTCCACCATCAGCATCGGCACAAGCTCATGCATCATCCCTGACAGCAGCGCCGACACCGACAACACTGCCGACACATGAGCCAACATTGACACTAGCAGTGGTAACTGACCCACCATCAGGACCGGCACTGGCTGATGCACCGACTCCCACACATGTGCCTACATCGACATTGCCACCGACATTTGCATTTTCATCTGTACTTGAGCATACACTCACACCTACAGCGGCACATGCATCTACCCCTGCACCTGGATCGGCACATGCACCAGCACCGACAGCGACATGTACACCAACACCAACACCAGCATGTACACCGACACCGACACCGGCATGTACACCGACACCGACCCCAGCCTTTATCCCGACACCGACACTGGCATCTACAGTTGAGCATACACCGACACATGCACTAGCACCGACATCTACCCCAACACCGATTGTAGTTGCTTCGAGACCTACCTTATCTGGACAGTCGCCCGTATCAGATCAATTGTTACGTGAGGAGGGAGTGACACAGGAGCCTACAGTTGCAGGTGTAGGCCTTGTGCGAGCCGGGTCGCGGGTTAGAGGTGGACAAGAGGGTCGGGGACGAGGGCGAGGGAGAGGACGTGCACAGCATGCACATCATCACGATGATGTAGGTGTGTCACAGGTGACACAGGTTGTACCCCAAGATGATGAGCATGAGGTTCGCAGACAGCCGAAGCGACGTAGGCGACCACCTATGTGTGGGACATGATGTTCATGTATTTGTTGGCTTTTTTTTTCTACACTATACAAATATTATCTTTAGTACATAGATTGTCAATTACACAATCATGTGTTGTTATAGTTTTCTTCAAACAAATAGCATTCAATACTCTAAAGACATGTTTGTTGAATACAATAACATAAATTATTAAAATTTAGATGGACATTACAAACTGGAGTAGTACACCATATTTCATAGAAACATAATAGATAAATATATTACAAACACAAGTACGGCGACGAAAGTGTAAATATTACAACACAAGATTTTCATGACACTTCTTCATGTGCCTTCATCTTCGTCAGATAGGTAATGATTAGAAATACATCCATCTTCACCACTTAATTGGTAGCTTAAAATTGCTTCTTGCATCCTCCCTTCTGCAGCACAGTCGCTTGTAATATGACGCAGATTGTACCGATTGCAACGGATTGCCATTCAATTGTTCTCAACTCGAATGCGAAACAATGCTCGCTCTAATTCTTGAGGAGTGTTAATAGGCATACCAATGGAAACCTGTCAAGGCCTTCTTATGTTGCAAGAACGTAAATCTAAACTTAGATTTTCTCTTTCTGTCAAGCGATATTGTCATTCCGCCATCATTATGTTCGTAGCTATTATTGAATAGTGTAACTGAGGATTCGTTGGGTAAAAGAACTCATCATCTAAAGTCCAATGATAACCCAGAGTTTCAAACAGGGTTCTCGGACTAAAATTCATTGTTAAAGATGAATTTTGTACATTGAACATTTCACATGAGTTCATACTTATAAGCAATTTATTTCTGAGCTTATGCGAATGACATTACAACATTATGTAGTCACAATCATGGACTACACAATAATATGTAGTCACAGTCACACAGACTGACATTTAACTAGTGTTTAGTCACAGTAACCTAGTGTGTTGTCACAAAGACTATGAATGATGCAATTGTCAGTCATTGTAACTTTTTTATATTCAGCAGCACTAATGTGTTGTGACATTCCACATCCTATGACTACACAGTAGTTACTAGCCACGAACCCTAATATTGTTAAACGTATCACGGGTCGTGAATCACTATGATGCAAAATGAATTAGGGTCTATTAAAAATCAATGGACTACATTTCTCAGTGTGTTGTCACAGTCCCTTTCGTACCATTGTCTGTTTCTGCTGACATATACTATTGTGTAGTCACTTTTTTTACTATTTGACCATCACTCAAACATAAAGGTGACTAAACATTACTGCTGACAATTTACTTGTGTAGTCACACAGACTGACATTTAACCACAACGGCTGACAATGATACAATTGTTAGTCATTATAACTTTTTTATATTCAGCAGCACTAATGTGTTGTCACATTCCACATCCTGTGACTACACAGTAGTTACTAGTCACGAACCCTAATATTGTTAAATGTATCACGGGTCATGAATCACTATGACGCAAGATGAATTAGGGTCTATTATACCAATCACTTTCATACCATTGTCTATTTTTACTGACATATAATACTGTATAGTCAAGCATACTGCACAAGTATAAAACCATAATATATCATGGGTCATATAACAGGTACTGCACATTATGTCTACTTCAAGAGCACGAGTAGGTGATATCACCCGTAGACATGAACCAGTATGGTTATTACAAGAGCGAGATGATAATTACAAGAGTGAGAGATTTTTCGATCCAAAGGAGTATTATGTCGGCCTCCGTCGAGAATGGGCTTTTCGTGCTAATGAATCCCAGTTATTATGCACAAATCTAAGAGAATTTAGTATACTGGTGCCACATAGACTTTCACTTACCATACCCCAAAGGAATAGAGTCAACTATGAAACAGCAGTTAGACGTGCACGAAAGGAGAACAATAGGATGATGTTGCGTAAGTACCGATATTATATGCTCCAAATAGTATTTGATATGGTTGCAACTGCATTTGGCAGGGAGATAACAACTACTGAACGATGTAATGTATTGTCTAATGAACAATACCTATCAGATGAGTATATGTCTGATGAAAATTAACAAATATAATTTGTGTCCACCTTATTAAGCATATGATGTTTATGTCTACATCCTATTTTCTTTAATTAATATTGTTGCTTTATTAGTTAATTTAGTGTGTTGTCATATCTTAACTTTTTCATTGTCACATCCTATCATTATCAAATCAGTTCTCAACTTTGTAGTGTAATGTCCTATTTACTTTAATCTATCTTGTGGCTTTATCAATCTATGAAGTGTGTTGTCATATCCTACCTTTTTCATTGTCATTTTGCATCACTATCAAATCAGTTCCAAAGTATGTAGATTCATGTCCTTTCACTACAATTTTTAATTGTCGAACCCAGCATATATGTACTACCATTCACAATTGTGTAAATGGATCGCCACCAAACAAAATGTATAGGAGCACATCACATGTGAGTTCTTCTTCATGCAATGACCAAGACAGTTCATCTTCGGGTAACAAATGTGAACGCTTAACGGACAACTCAATATCGTTGAACAAAGTTCTTTCTATCGAATCATATACTGACTCCAGTGGTGTAACGTGGTATAGACAAAAACGTGCATTTCGTAATGAGCTTATCGACCCTTATCACCCATTTGGTCAAGCTAGTTATGTAATTGTTGGCCCTGCAATTGATTATCCACCTTCAGGTTCTCATATCGAACCCATACCAAGATGACGACAGTTATATGACAAACGTTGTGACCTTGAAGTATTTTATCGTTGGCATGAAATTGCAGTACCAAAGGCACGTTCGGCAGATATTTATAATTCACAGAATTCAAACAATCATGATGAGATCATTTCAATCCTTGAACGTGAAATTGATTAAATGCAGCGTCGTCTAGATCGTTTTTATGCATCGATTATGCAAAAATAGAACATTTTGATCTTGAATATGCTGAAATTTAAATTTTAGAGGATCCATTACTAGTTTCTGATCCTGAACTTTTTGATTTCTCTGATTTGGACAATGATGCGTCGGACACTTTTATCTCATCATGTTTATGTGTACTCGATAATCCTTTGTTTTGTTTTGAATATCAACCACGTTATTGACATCCTTTTTTTACATTAATACGTTCTGAATAACTTATATTTTTCCACAGTTGATTAAACATTAATATCGACATGATCAACATTACAAATAAAATACAAGCATTTTAAAATTATCACAATTTATTTATTGAATGCAATTAATTTTTTAAATAAATAAAAAAAAACTCATCCTCTTAAAAAGAACGTGAGCAAAACAATTTTAGGTATTTAGGGTTTTTTATTAAACAAACATTTAACATTTTATTCAAAAAAAAAAATGCTAGAAAACCAATCACTTAATGACCGGTGTTCGATATTTTAAAAAATTATTGTAAGTCGAGAACTCAATTTACGATCATATTAAAATTGATTAGAATATCGATGCATTTGTAAAATTAAAATTTATTTGATGCATTTATAATATTTTATAAAAAAAATATGGTAAATTTCATAGTTAATCCTAAATTTTACCTCCAAGTTGGGTTGAAAGAAAATGTCATTGTAAAAAGTTAAGGGATAGAAACGTAAGGACAAAGGGGCTGAAAACGTCATTTGAGATGACGTCTTTAAAGATGTCATTTAAAATGACGTTTTCAATCTTTTGTAATCTTAACGTCTATTAGTACCGCTTAAAAAATCATGTTTAAAAACGTCACTTTGAATGACGACTTAAAAAACGTCATTTGGAATGACATTTTCAAGAAAAAAAATTTAAACTTCAAATCGTCATTTCAAATGACGTTTTCAGGTGCGAAGACGTCATTTCAAATGACGATTTTAAAAAAAAGACTAGGTTTAGGAATTAAGTTTAAAAGTGACTGATTTTGGGAGTTAAGTTTTAAGGGGACATGGGTTTGGGGAAAACCTCCAACTTCTTTGCACAAAAAAGTTGACTAGGCTCAACAATAAAACTCCTTATAGTATTAAAATCAATCAATAAGGGTGTTTTAGTAATAAAAAAAAATCAGAATGGACTTAACTATCAAATAAGAATACTAATTTAGAATTTAATGACAAATATGTTTAAGACATGAACTTAAAAGTCTAGTATTCTTAAGGAAAATTTGGAGGCCAGTTTCCTATATAGACTATTTGGAGATAAGTTCAGTAAGGAAACTTATTTGATTTTAAGTCTATTTTTTGTCAAGTTTACTATTGTACCCCTACCATTTGAAAAAACAATTACCGATGTCTAACTTATTGTCTCTTTCACATAGATTAGATCATTGAGTTATATATGAAAATCGTTTATTAAATATTATGATAATTAACGGCAGTTTTATATGAAAGTTATCTATTATAATAGTTATTTATGAAAGCTTAATGTATGAATAAATCGTTGGTCTATTAAGTAAAAATCATATCACAAAATTTCCTTAACAATTCAAAATTTCCTTAATATTAGTGTTACTATAGTGACATGAATGAGATTGTTTTTCTTAAAATACTCAAAAGTCAAAATGAAGAATTTCATCATTTCAAATAGTTACACAATCTCAATCTCAATTTTTCACTTACACTACTAATTGTAAACCTTTAGACATATATTATGTAACATACACATTTAATTTTCACAGTAACTTCAAAAATTTGTGCTCAATAACACATCGACTTTTACAAAATATATGGCAATAGGGTTTTTACAGTAACATCAATTTTTTAAAGATTATAGTGAAAAAACGATCCACAAATTAAAATTTTACATAATTTCTAATAGTAATACATAGTTGACAGTTGAATTAGGACACTCAACACCAATCAAGAACATCAAGACATCGAAATTCTAAAATATATTTTTCAGTTATCACACAATAACATGATTTATTTCACATACACATAACTAAGATATTTCGAATGTCTTGCACAACAAAGAAAACAACAAAATCGAATTATATAACACTTTAATTTAGTAATAATAAATCTCAAATTTTAAATTAGGAATGAGAAAAAAAACCGGACAGTTTGAACTATATATTATGTATAAGTTTTTTAAAAACCTACAATGAACATCAACTTTAATGTAAAATCACATACCTTAACTCTATTTCTGAATCTCAAATTTGTGAAATTGTTTTGAATATAAAGAATCAACTGTAACTTTGTCAATTGATTCCACAGTAACCTTGAAGAGTAAAATCAAAATTGGGGTTAGATTTGTGTTATTATTTGAAATAGTGGAATTTTTCATTTTGAGTATTGAGTATTTTAAGGAAAATAATCTCATTTGTATCACTATAATAGCACTAATGTTAAGAAAAATTTGAATTGTTAAAGAAATTTTTGATTTGATTTTGACTTAATAGATCAACGACTTATTCGTACATCAAACTACCATATATAACTATCAAAATATATAACTTCCATATAAAACTTTCATTAATTATCATAATATTTAATAAACGGTTTCCATATATAACTCAATTAACGATTTCTATATATACCTTAATGATCTAACATATGTGACTTTACATAATTTGACAAAACTAACACCGTCAGGGATAATTTTTAGATTTAAAAAATAAGTAGACACAAGTACCTACATATAAGTTTAAATATGAACTTACTCTCAAATAAGTTTCCTTCAAGGACTCAATTTATTATAAGTCCATTTAGAGAGACTCACCTTCAATTGTTACTATTCTTAACTAAAACTGACCCCCAATTATCACTATTTAAATTGGAGATAATGGGATGTGGGTACATTTTTTAGAACTTATTTGACTTGAAATATCACCTCTAAACTTATCTTCCATTAAGTCCTATTTTTTATCAAATAGTTGTCAATAAGTACACATTTTAAAATATTTCAAATTCTTTTTGAAATGTATTCCATAATTACCCCTATCATAAATATTGTCTATTATTGTTAGTTTCAATGTTTTTAAATATAACAACTGCTAACTTGAAAATTGTGTTAGCATTAAAATTATTTTTCTATATTATATATATACACACATACGCAAATAAGTTTTAATAAAAATTTAATCATTGTAATAGAATGACATCATATGTGTGTATTTATTCTGTTGTAGGGGTATCACTCTATTACAATGATTAAATTTTTATTGAGCATGTTATTGTTTGATGTTACCATTTTTTTATTGAGCGTGTTACTATTTGATGTTACTATTTTTTTTTTGAGCGTGTTACTGTTTCCAATATATTTTGTCTATTTTTCTTGGAGCAATGTTTTATGAACTTAAAAATTAGACTTGATAATTATAACAATTGATTTCATTATGGGTCCTAGTATGTATTGAAACTCACTAACTATTCAATGGTTGTGGTTATTAACTCTAATTTTAAGTTTATGTAGCATTACTCTTTTTCTTGGTGATAGATCATTCAACTGTACATTTAAGTAAGAAACTTTGTGCATTAGTGGATCATCTACCAGAATGGGTGGATGATGTTTTATGAACTAAATCCACGTCTTCATAGATTAAATGCAGCGTGTGTAGAATTAAATGATATTTTGTGCTAAAGAATGGGTGAATTGTGTGCTGAATGATTAATGAATGATGGTTGGTTTTTCCAGATGATCAGCAAGACATTGCATTGCAAGTGTGAAAATATGACTAAGATTGGCAACTATCTTGTATCCATCCAATTTAGTTCAATTATTATTACTCAACCCGAATGGGAGATTACTCATCTTGTAACCACTCAATCGGTTTTAGAGAAGCCATGGCAAAAGTCGCGCATCACCTCGTAATAGAGAAGTGTCAAATCCTAATTGACTTAGATGTAGAATGGCGGGTATTGGTGGCACCTTGCACCAAGGCACGTTATGAGTTGGAAGT
>CAUOFW020008121.1:0-18692 GCA_963454935.2 Ilex paraguariensis
TTTTACGTTCAACAATCAAATTTAGCTAATTTGAATCCTAATCATAATTACTTAGAACTGAAAATCAAGTAAAATGAAATGATTTTGGTAATTTTTGGGCAGAAAAAAATTTGGAGTTTCAACCGCTTAATAAATATTCTTAAAATAATCTGAACCACAAAAAACTCAAGACAAATAATGCTAGCTCCATTATTATATAGATATATTGCAAATTACATATATATTATTCGTCAATTATACCATTCAAATATTATAGTATTTGTATTTCAATACGAAATATGATTTATATTATAGTCATTCGACTCGTTTTCACGCAAAACAACTGTATTTAAGGTTTATTTGTTATTTGAAATTTCTAAAATTAATCTTTAATTAAATAGAATCATAATTAATGACCTAATTAATGTGTTATGGATTAATTTTTATACTGGTCGTCACAGTATGCAAGAGGGAGAGAGATTTGACTGAGAGATACGTGTGAGCTGTATAAGTATCATATAGTATGATATATACAAAGAGAGTTATAAGAGAGATAGAAGTAATGGAATTGTGGAATGAATGAAAATCTTGTTCCAAAAATTTGGGGGGGGGGGGGGGGAGGGATTTTGAATTAGAACCGTCGGATCAATAATCTCCATAAACAATCTGAACCGCGAAAAGTTCAAGACAAACAATCTAACTACTTTATTATATAGATTTATTTGAAACTGGAATATTATAAGAAATTGCATTAAATATGATTTTTATAATTTATGATTCCTATTTTATTGTTTAATTGTAAATATGAGCCACATGCCTATTGCACTATTTTGAAGTTTAAAGATAATAAATGATCGAACCAAATTGGTCTAGTCTAATAGGCAATCTTTCGATCTCTAAGACTATACCAGCTGAGAAGTCAAGCGGTCAATTCTTGCCAAATGTAACACTTAGTTTTTTATGTTACCTCTTTTAGGATTCTATTATGTCCTCTTTCAGATTTCTCTTTAACTCTTTTTAAATATTTTGTTCTTTTATATAGATGCATTATGTTGAAACAATTAAATAAATATACACATATGAATCAAAGTATATGCCCTTTGATACTTGTTTTGTGGATATGTTATATGTTACTATGTGTTCCCATCATCGTAATCTTTCAAGAAGTTAGACTACATGCTAAATTGATTAGTCACCCCATGAATACTGGAGGCTGATTGAAACTCTACGTTTATGTGTGACACTTTTAGTTCTTAAAGTATGCGTTTTTATCAGTTTAGTCCTCAATGTATCAATTTTGTCAATTTGGTCTCTAAAGTATTCAATTCATGTCATTTTGGTCCTCACATAAATGGGCCATTAAATTTTTTGATGGAATTAACCATATGTCATTTTTTTAGACAATAGCATGCGCCCAACATATGATCATTCTATCAAAAAATTAACAGTCCGTCTATATGTGGACCAAAATGACACGAATTAATACTTTAACGATTAAATAGACAAAATTGATACATTGAGGACTAATAAGCTAATTGAGCTAGCTAACAAAACCAAGCTTAGGATGCTTAAATTGAGTCATCTCATTATTTCTATTTTTGCTTGTTCAAAGTTTTAGATTCTCATATTTTTTTCAAACTTTTCTCAAAATGAGTTTCAAATATACTTGGTTGTTATTGGTGTCAATATTTGTTGATTGCACTTGGAGTACGTACTCATGACTTAGATTCAATGTGACTTGAAAAGGTTCAAGGAATTGAAAGAATATATTGTATTCAATTAATTTGCATTACTATTATGTATTACTATTATTTTTTGGTCTCAATATTTGAATACTTGATTATGATATCATATTATACTTGTACGAGAATAATTTCACACAAAGTATAATCACTTAGTACGACGGAGAGGGTGGTGAAGAAATCTTGTGAAACCTGCAAGCCAAGAGAAGAACACTTAGGTGAATTGATGGCCAGAGGTGGCCAAAAGAACTCTGATGCTTAAGTCAGATCGCAAGTCAGAGAGAAGAATTGAGTGAATAGGCTCAGATTGAATATTTTACCTGGTACCCGAAAGTCTTTATTTATATTAATGGGGAGATGTATTCCAAAGGAATTTAAACTCTTAGTTGATTGACTCACTCTTGTCACCAGGACCTAGATGCATAGAGTAGAGTTAGCTTAGGACTCTTGGTCCTATATCCTTATATCTAGCTTCTACTTATTCGAGGTAGGTGCTAGGTCCTAGATTGAAGAAAGAGATTTGCTCACCGGGACGTGTTGTTAGCCTTATCACTAGTCCCTTGATACTAGAATTTGAGTTGGACAATAAATCTAAATCCTTGGTTAGACCTTAGATGAGTTGTTGAGAGTTAGTGGTTGTGAGTATGCTCATGCAAGGACCCCTCCCTAACTGGCAGTAATAGCTAGACAATAGTAGCTAGGCTGTAGAAGGTAGGTAGTAGTAGCTGGGTAGTAACAGGTAGGCAGTAGCATTTGGGCAATAGAAGCTAGGCCTTACCATTGTAGACCGACAGTAGCAACTTGGCAATGCATTTGGACTTCTTTTACCTAGGAAACTAGGCTTCAATTGCCTAAGGAGCTTACAACTTTCTTTTCGCTTCTTCTTTTTACTTACTTCTCTTTGTGTTCTTTCATTTGGTTCATATATTATAACTTGGTTGATATAGGAAAGGGAGAAGCATTCATTGTTGCTCTTATAGGAGACTTACTTTGCTCATGAGCTAGTCGAGCGATAAGAGTTGCGTGAGAGTCAAGTCGAGTTTCATAGGGTCGGGCCAGACATGCTTGAGAAGCAATTTAAAAATTCTAGAGTGAAGAATGCCCTCTCGAAGATGAAGGGGACTATGGTAGACACTCGAGCTGGCGAGCTTCAATAGGAACTTGCTAAGGCAAAAAGGGAGGATGCTAAGATAGAGGAGTAGTGAGGAATATCATCTGCAATCATTACTTTGAGATCTTGGACAAAAAGAAGAAATATACAATAAAGTTGAACAAGTCCCTTGGAGATGGATGGGGAGGAGCTCTCAAGGCAGTCGGATTAATGGGTCATATCCATCTTGGGAGGACGTCACATGGCCTAAGAGTGACTTCTTTATTCTTGAGATCATGGAGATGTTCACTAGTGGTGGTGGTTTGAGTCTTCTAATACCTGTGGCCCCCATTCTAACTGAAGGGGGAGGGTTCCCCACGAGTTGAGGCGTCTAATCCTGGAAGGGGTGGCAAATTTTTCAGAAAAGCAAAGTAGCTTAGAGGAGCAATTGTAGAGGTTGGCTAGAGGCGAAGGAGCTTGAGATGCAATCATAGAGGTTTGTTTGAGGTACACCCAATGAGGTTGGCTTAATGTGCCACCAAGGAGATTGGCTTGATGTGCAACCACTAGGGTGCCTTGAGGAGTAACCAAAGTGGTTAGCTTGAGGTGGAGCCAAAGAGGTTCGCTTGAGGTACAATCAAGGAGATTTACTTGAGGTAAAACCACGAGGTTTGGATTGTGGTGCAACCATGAAGGTTTTAGCTTGAGGTCATACCAAGGTTGGATTAAGGTGCAACCATGGGGGTTGGCTCGAGGTGCACGGGGGTCAGCTTGAGGTGCAACTATGACAATTGGCTTGAGGTGCAACCACAGAGGTTGGCTTGAGTTACAACCAAGTAGGTTGGCTTGAGTTGCAATCACTAAGGTTTGCTTAAGGGGCAACCAATGCGATTGGCTTAAGGTTCAACCAAGGAGGTTGGTTTGAGGTGCAATCAATGAGGTTGGTTTGAGGTGCAACTACGGAAGTTGGTTTGAGGTGCAATTACGAAGGTTGGCTTGACTTGCAATCATGAAGGTTAGATTAAGGTGCAACCATGAAGGTTAGCTGTAGATGAAACCAAGGAGGTTGGCTTGAGGTATGACCACAGAGGCTACAATAATCAAAAATAAAGTAACACTTAGAGAAGTGAAGAAAAAACATCTCCTTACTAATCAACGAGAATGAGAAATAAATGTCTTTGAAGACTTATTGAAATAATAAGATGTTGTTAACTAAGCTAAAAGTAAAACTTTGTTATCTAGTTGGTTATCTGATTAGATTTATTGCTCTTCCTGCTCCGTAGTAATCTTTTCCTTGTCAATGTACCAAGAGATGTGGTCTTGCTTGCCTAACTCTTCGAGGTGGCACTTGGGTTTCAAGCAATTCTCCGTCCGATGGCCTTTGTCATTGTGATAAGAAAAATGCAGGTTTTGGTCCCACTTTGATGGATCTCCTATTATCTTAGGTGGCCATCTAAAATACTCCTTCTATTTGATTTGGTTCAGGACTTGATAGACAAGCTCCTTGAAGACAATATTGGTTCCTTGGTAGGAGTCCCTCGTTCCCTTGGATGACCCGTCTCTCCTTGATGGGTTAGGAGTGTTGTCTTCTTCAATCTGGTTTTTCTTTGGCCGTCGGTTGACTAATCCGTTGTCATCCTCCACCTTCATGTAACTTTTGATATGCTCCTGCAAGTGCGACATACTCTGGGGGCAGCCACCTGGTGAGGTGCTTCCTCAATTCATTTTTCTTGGGGAGGTTTAAACGAAAAGTGGCAGCAACGATCTTCTCATTGCATTATTCTATGTCGATATAGGTTTCCAAGTACCTCATGACATACTTACATAGAGTCTTTCTACGTTTATAGCATAGCGCCAAGAGTGTGTCAATGGTCATTGGCTCCCGACTATTGGCTACGAATCGAGAGACGAACTCTTCTTCTAGCTGTTCCCAAGAAAATATAGAAGTCGCAAACATCCTATGGAACCACTTAAGAGCTAACCTCCCCAAACTAGAGGAGAACATCTTACAAATCAACATATTTTGCTCATCTAGAAGGCCATCTTATTAGTAAAGGCACCAATGTGGATGACAGGATTAGACTTTCCATCATACAACTCGAAGGATGGAGGAGAGAACTTATGTGGGGGCTCGAATTCTCATATGAACTGAACAAAAGAATTAGTGGTCAATTTTTCAAGGGTCTGTCTTGCCCTCTCCTTCGCTGAATATATATGGTCATCTTGAGCAAAATTGTGTTGTAGTCGGGTGGCTACTTCACGGGTTGGTTCAGAGTGCCTATGCTTCATGCTTCTATTATTGTCATACCAATTATCTCGTGTAAAGTGATGGATGACTTGATCCGAAATGTGTACACCCAAGTGCAGGCGTTCAAGCTGTAGTAATAATTTAGTTAAATCCAAAGTTGAATCCACAGGGAACTATGATTAGAGTTTTGAAGTATGCAGTGATAGAGGCCAAGTAACTAGAAACCTTGATAGTTTGAAGTTATTGGATTTTCTGGATAGAATATAAGTTTCTTTCCAATAGGGTTTTTCTAGACAAAATATAAGATACATTCTCAAATGTAACAACCACCCTTTAGTTCAAGGATCAGAACATGTAGTTAATCATCCAGTTTATTATACTTGTGCTTAATAACTCAATTAACTTTTGTGTCAACAAAACAAGTAAATCGGAACATAAAGATGCACTGTGAGAATTAAGCACATGGTTCCAATGCCTTTCTAGAAGTTTACAAGAATTGTCTGTACCGAGGCTCAACCCGTCTACAAACAAGTAAGTGTTTTTACAAGGCATCCAACCATGACATTAATATTCTATTCTTTAAATAAGGCACAATAATGGTGAAGACTGAAATGTTGTCATGAAGATCTAGCTGGGGTACTTGCTTTGAACCAACGAGTCTTTCTATGCAAGAGTCATCCGTGACATAGAAAGAACCCACAGTTATACAAAGTATTTTAGCTTTACTAGATGCATTCAATCATTCAATAAGCAAGTGAAATATAAAGCAGTAAAGCATAAAGGAAATGCACAAATATAACTTCCAGATAATTTATACATATTCATTACCTCTTACTAAAGAGTGAATGAGGAACTACTCACTCTTCATGGCTTGGGTAAAGCTATAAAAGTGAGTGATACTCATCTCTCCTAGTAGAGGAGTTACAAAGTGAAACACACTAAACAAGGAGCCGATCTTCAAGAAGAATAAGTAAATCACGTTCCACCCTTCACGGCTTTGGTAAAGCTCTAGAAAAGTAGAAGAGTTTTACTCCTCTAAGAAAGAAGGAAGTTCAAGCAATGGAAATGAAAGAAATAAACGATGAATATAGAAGAAAGCTAGTCACTTTTGGAGGGTTGCTTCCTCAACCATAAGATGGAGGGTTGCTTTCTCAACCAAAATATGAACTATCTCCCTTGATACAAGAAAATATAATTCTAAGACTAGCTATATGAGTGAGAGTCTAAACCTCCATCAAGCTCTCTACAAGTCCCCTTGAAGCTCCCACAATGGGAGTGTTTATAGGCAAGGAGGAGGGAGCAAAGTAGTGTGGAGGAATAGTACAAGGCATTCAAAGTCCAAGTGAAAGTCCCAATGTCCGGAGAGAAAATCAACCACTCTGCAGCCTGTCTATGGAGAATGTTTGGACGTGATATGACATTCAAACATTGTTTCTTTTTTTGCTTTGTGGGCATTCGAACGTTGTCTGACATTCAAACGTTTCTTCTGTCATTGCTTTATGGGCGTTCGAATGCCAGATGGGGTCTGACCTTCTCACTCAAGTGGCCTGTTTGTGAAAACCTATTTCCACATTCCATGCACATCTTGACACTTTGCACTCATCATCCTGATCCTCAATCAATTCAATTGGACGTTCAAACGTGAGTTGACATTTGAACATGGTACTCAAGTACTTCAGGGTCTTCTTTCTTGGCTGCAACACGCCATGTCTCAACAGTCTGGTCTTCACATGATTTGAAGTAACGTTGGAGCGTTGATTGGCTTTCAAATGTTCTTGGCTTGGTCTAAGCTATTCCAATTTTACTCCAAAATGTGTTGGTGTTGCGTAGGAGTCTAATATTCATTACCTTTGGTCCCTTGTGCAATTTATGACCTAAAATATCATCATTTAAACTATATCAAAGTATAATTAGTCTTAAAGAGGCATAGAAATATGCTAATTTTGACCACTAATTACACCCCCAACCTAAATATTGCTAGTCTCTAGTAATATAACAACAATGGAATATAAATCTATTTCTAATGCCTTTTTCGTAGGTCATCTGGTTGCATTTAGCTTATGCAACAAGCTGTTGAACCATTATGTTTACCCTAACGTACGAGTGTTGTCTCGTGAGGATTTTCAGTGAAGCTGCCCACAAACTTCAATCGAACAGACGTGTATGTGGGATTGCTGGTTAAAGTACATTAGAATCATGGTTGTTAGGACACCTAATCCTCAATTTTGACTTACATCCCGCATGCTCCTCTTTCATAGGTATTTATTCTATGCAAAAATTAGCATCAGTCACATTGGCATTTGGAATTCCCTGTGTAGTAGGAATGGTCTTTCTAGAAACAAGAATTGTTACATAACAAACATTTCAGTTTATCACCCTCCATGGATAGCTTTGATTTCACAAACCTCTCTTAGAAATGCCCTCAGTAAAAATTTCCTCCGATTGTAGTAACTTGTCTCTCAAAGGGCATGTGATTAGAGGATGGCCAATCGAAAAATCACATGCATATAGGAGTGAAACTTTGTAGAAAGTAGACTAATCATGTTCTTGGCATAATCTCATGGAAGAATATTGATCCAGTTAAAGAAATACTGTTTAACATACCCCAGCTTTCGGCTGACATCACACACATGTATCAGACTTGAGATCAATTAGGGCTTTGTATAGGTTGTAATGTGGCCAGAGGTTAGTGGCTAACGAAATGACGTCAATGGTGTTCAAAAGCTATCCCTTTTTTATGTAGTATAGCATACCTCTTTCTAGTTTCTCGACATTTTGCCTGGGAATGGTATTTCTTTCTTTCATTTTTCTCATTTTTTACTTTCTTGGCATTTTCTTGTCTATCTGTCTCTTTTCTTTCTCAGTTGTTTCCACCCATTTTTCTTTCATTGAACAGTAGCGACCATCGTCTTTTCTATTTTCCTTGCCTTTCTATATCATGCTAATTTATAAAAGGGTGCAAGAAATTAGATAACAAGGTATGTTAAGTGTATTCTCTTGTGGCTCGGTTATCATATGAGCTTTTCAAAAAAGAAATCATTCATTGAAGGCTCAAGCATGGTTGACTAGGGATACTCTTTTAAAAGAAATGGCTAAGACTCAAAGTCAAATCAAAGATGGCCTAAGATCCTTTCTCAAGTACGTGCACATGTATGTGTCGTATGCAAAGGTTCCCTGTGGAATATGTTAATATATCACTTTAGCTGCATCAATCAAAGCAAATGTAATGAGATTATTCAAAAATAGATAGTAAAAAACCTTGGTCGAGTAAATGTTGATATCCTTTTGCTTGAGAAAATTTCTTGTTGTTTCCTAACCTCTAAACATCACCTTTTAGCATGTATAGTATATGAATAAAGGGGAGTGTCACTCTCCTAGGGATGATGTCAAAAGAAAGAACAACGAAATGGTGGATGAATGAAATGTCAAATGTGAGTATGTGTGAACAAAAGTGCTCCCCAAGAGCAAGGAGACTTTCGCGGATCGTGTTTTACTTGGTGGTATTCCAAGGTCGTTTCCACGGGGAAGGAAGTAAACTGAGGGGAAGGTGATTTTGGGAGAAAGAAAGTGTAAAATCTTTGATTGTTGGAAGTTGTTTTGATGCTAGTAAAATGAGAAACAAATGTTGGTAAATCCAAGAGGTCACTCCAATAGGAATACCGTCTTAACTCTAAACCCTCCTCCAATAGAGAATGAATGAATGATTGATTCGTGGAAAGCTAGAGATAAGATTAGTGAGTATCTAAGCATGAACCGTGACTAAGCCTACGAAATATCAAAGACTCACCATGTTATCTACTCTCAACCTAGTCAAACCAAACCATTGAACTCTGAAAGAGGGGAGGAGAATGAGTTGAAATGGTATACCCAAGTGGAGGTTCCTCTTGGTTTTGCTAACTAATAGATTTAGCTATTCATGCTTAAAATAAAGACAACAATATGATGAGAATACATTATGAAGAAATAAAGACTAGAGCTAAGCATAAACGAAATGTATAAATATAACTTCTAGATAATCACCTCTTACTAAAGATTAGATGAGAAACTACTCACTCTTCATGGCTTTGTTAAAGCTAGAAAAGTGAGTGATGCTCATCCCACCAAGTAGAGGCATTACAAGGTAAAACACTTTACACAAGGAGCTAACCTTCGACAAAGAATGAGTGAATCACGTTCCACCCTTCATGGCTTTGGTAAAGCTCTGGAAAAGTGGAAGAGTTTCATTCCTCTAAGGGAAGAAGGAAGCTCAAGCAATGGAAGTAAAAGAAAGAAATAACACAATAAAAGAAAGCAATACTTAAAATAAAAGAAAGCAATAAATTAAAAAAAAATAATAATACAATAAAAGAAAGCAATACTTAAAATAAAAGAAAGTAATAAATTAAAAGGAAGCAATACTTAAAGAAAGCAATAAGAAAAAAAGGAAAACAATAATACATTTGGAGGGTTTTCAATTACCAAAAGATGAATGTTTTACAAGTCCGAAGGGGTGATATTTATAGGCAACAAGGGAGGGTGAAAGTCTTGTTAGGGTGACTTTGAATCTTGTTAGGTGGCCTTGAAAATTCTTGTTTGGTGGCCTTGAATTACATGAAAGTCTTGTTAGGTGGCCTTGAATTCTTTGATCTCCCTTTGTTTTGAGCTTTGATAATTAACACCCCAGTAGTTTATAGCTTTAATGCAATTGGCTCCTCAGTAGTTTGTAGCTTTGATGCACAAAACCCTGAAAAGAACAACAATTAATGCATTATTCTTTATTCACACACTAACTCTAATTTGATTTATTTTGACTAGTTTAACTTTATTCAACTAACATAATTTACCTATTAAATTATACCTTAATTAAGGTTAATCATACCCCCCAACCTAAACATTACTAGTCCCTAGTAATAAATAACAACATAACAAAATAAAATCACTTTCGTAGATAACATGATTGCATTTAGCATATGCAACAAGCCGTTAAACCCCTAGGTGATCCTTAGTGGACGAGTTTTGTCTCGTGATGATTTTCAGTAAAGCTACCTACAAACTCCAATTAAAAGATGTGTATATGTACGATTTCTTGTCAGAATAAGTTAGCAACAGGATTGTTGAAACACACATCCCTTAATTTTGAATTGTTTCCTGAACACTTCTCTGTCATTGGTACGTACTCTATACAAAAATAAACACTTGTTACATTGGTATTTGGAATTTCCTGTGTAGTAAGAATGACCATTCTAGTAGAAAGAATTGTTATATAACAAACATTCCACTTTATCACCTTCCACGGATAGCTTTGATTTCTCAAACCTCTTAGAATGCTCTCAACAAAAAATTCACTCTGATTATAGTGACTTGTCTCTCAAAGGGCATGTGATCAGAGGATGGTCAATCGAAGAATCACATGCACAGTTAGAAAGGGAGTGAAAGTCTTAAGAAAGTAGACATATCATGTTCTTGGCATAATCTCATGGAAGAATATCAATGTAATTAAAGAAATCCTATTTAACATACCCCAGTTTTCGGTCGACAACACACACATGCATCAGACTTGAGATCAATTAGGACTTTGTATAAGTTGTAATGTGGCCAGAGGTCAGTGGCTAACGAAATGACGTCTATGGTATTAAAAAGCTATCCCCTTTTTAATGTAGTGTAGCACACCTCTTTCTTGCTTTTCGATCTTTTGCCTAGAAATGATATTTCTTTCTTTCATTTTTCTCATTTTTTACTTTCTTGACAATTCCCTGTTTTTTTTTCTCGGTTGTTTCCACCGATTCTTGATTGAACGGTTGCAACCATTTTATTTTCTGTTTTTCTTGGCTTTCTATGTCATACCGATTTATAAGAGGGTGCAAAAAAAAAAATTGGATAGCAAGGTATATTAAGTGTATTTTCTTGTGGCTCGGTTATCATATGAGTTTTTGAAAAAAGAAATCATCATTCATTGAAGGCTCAAACATGGTTAACTAGGGATATAATTTCGTAGAAGCAATGACTAAGGCTTAAAATCAACTCAAAGATGACCTAAAATCCTTTTTCAAGTATGTGCCTATGTATGTGTCGCATGCAAAGGTTCCCTGTGGGATATGTCAATAGATTACTTTAGTTGCATTTAATCAAAACAAGTTTAATGAGATTATTCAACAATTGAAAGTGAAAGAGCTTACTTGAGTAAATGTTGATTGTCTCTCAGAAAGCATCGCAGGGCTCAAAACTTACCATAGTATTCTTCGTTATCTCCACTGGTTATGTCAGGTTTCCAAAAAATGTCGGTTATATTATAATTCTATTTTCGAGTTTGGTCATTTTGTATCTTAAGATTAACAAATACCAATGTACATTTGACATTTAAGCATAGAGAAAATACCATTTTTCAAGGAAATGGGGCATTTTTTTCACTCGAATAAAAATTAAAGTTATTTACATACACATTTATCTATGAAAATTGAAAAAAAACTAAATGCACACATTGAACTTGGAAAACTATGGCGTCTCAGAATAAGTCCCTACCCACGCTACAGGTTGGCATTTTAGGACAATCCTTACTCGGCCCACATCTTTATTTCAACAAAAAGACTTTGTACATAAACAAATTATTACATAAAAAAAAATTCGGACAATTAACCTTCATCCCAAAAACACATTTTTCTACAGATTTGTCATTATTAGTCAAAATTTAATCCGAGTTATCGTTTGTGTCTATGTCATTATTAGTGACCCTTCCCACTTTTTGTCGCACATAACGTGTAAGTCTCGGACTGGTATAAGATGGCGTGTCAGAAAAATCCTTACTCTGCCCATACACTACCAGTTTAATCGATCAGTTGCACGACTCGAAATTGGTTCAGAACACTGATTATATTTTTTCATGTGAAAACACCTGCCACATTGTTTACAAGCACCCAGCCATTTGACACGACAACGTTTAGCAAAAGTACTTTTGCCACACAATAGTTTTGCTTGTGCTTCTCGAATTTTAATTTTTCTGACTACTCTTACTTTTCTCATAATCACAGCATGCACATCAGATGAAAATGTGCGCAAGACTCCCAAACTAAACAAAAAATTTTAACATCCATGTTTTCTATGCTTTAAGACTCACTATCTGGTTCTTTAACGTCTGTCAGTCACAAAGACGATTGAAGTTGCATTTGATGTGATCATGAAATATAAGCAAAAATGCTATAAAAATACGCAATCCAGAACATTTTTTTTTTAAATACAAAACTATAACAAACTGGAATCGTAGATCACACCCCCCAACCTAAATCGAACATTGTCCCAAATGTTTTGAATTTACCAGTGTGTGGAGTTTGGAGATCAAGTTGTAGGGTAGAGATCTGTTCAACTGTTGAAACCTACAAAGAAAATACACAAATTAATCTTCTCTACGCAGATCTAGGTTTTCGCTAGGACGAAAACCCTTGATTTTAAATGCAGACAGAAGAAGAAGAACCATGTACAAATAGAGTAAACAAATGCCGATCATGAGACAAACGACTGGGTCTTCGGGGAATATGGTCATGAGACTGTTGGGAGTTGGTTCGTGTTATAGAGAATAACAAAACAGAAATAAGAAGAAGAAGAAGACGAAGAAAGAGGGAAAGACAGTGGGTGTAGAGATCTATTTAGCTGACGAAACCAACAAACAAAACACAACAATTAATCAACTCGAGGGAGATTTGGGTTAGGCTGGAAACCCCTCACCCTAAGTGTGAGCAGAAAAAGAGCACCCATGAACAAATACAAACATATAAGATAAATTATTAAACAAAAGACTGGGTCGTCGGCGTATATGATCATGGATTTGCAAGGGGTGGGTTGTTTTTACAGAGAACAGAGAGAATGACGAAGAAGAAGAAGAAGAAGAAGAAAAGAGGAAGAAAGAAAAAAAGAAGAGAAGAAGAAGGGGAGACCAATTACTGGTGGATGGGAGAAAAAAGAAAAAATTTGAAAGCCTTATAAAAGCATCCCATTTTTTATTTTTTTATTTTTATTTTTATTTTTTATTTTTATTTTTATTTTTATTTTTTTTTGAGTGTCGGCAGCCGCATATCTGCGCGGAATATTCCCACTTGGTTTTGTTTTTGTTTTTTTAGTGTCGGCAGACGCGAATATCAGCGCGAAATATTCCCACAAACATTGGTGTAAGATGCAAATAGTGCAACCTCAACCCCAACTTGATTCATGCATTGTCTTCAATGAAACAAAAAATGTATGATATTCATAGACGGACAATAAAAAGATTAGTAGGGTTAAAGAACACCTCGCACTTGAGCTTTGACAAAAACACCAATATCTGCGACTAAGAAGAACAAAACTATATGACAAAAGAACATAATTAACATGAAATAAAAATAAAGTAAGTAAATAAAAGTCTGTACATTGAAAAGCAGAAAAAAAAATAATTATTCCTCCACAACTTTCGGGTATACCGGATCTATCAAATTCTCCTCCACCACTTGTTCTTCAATGCCTCCAAAAAATGGCTTAAGTCTTTGGCCATTGACCTTAAATGTCTGGCCATTTTTGAGGTTTTGGACATCCACAGCTCTGTTGGGGTAGGCCACCTTGAAAAGATAGGGGTCATCCTAATGAGATCAGAATTTGCCTTAAAAAATGAAGAGGTGAGAATTGTATAAGAGTACTTTTTGCTCGGGCTCAAATGATTTCCTCACGATGGAGTTATTATGAAAGATTTTGGCCCTTTCTTTTGAGATATTAGAGTTCTCATACGCATCTCGTCGAATCTCTTCTAACTCATTCAGTTCTAACTTCCTACGATCACCGGTCATTCTCAAATTAAAATTTAAAGTCTTAATGGCCCAATAGGCCTTGTGTTCCATTTCGACTAGCAGGTGGCAAGCATTTTCGTAGACAAGCCGGTAGGGAGACATGTCCAAAATAATTTTAAAGGTGGTGCGGTATGCCCAGAGGGCATCGGTCAATCTACCAGACCAATCCTTCCTGTTTGGGTTAACCATTTTTTCTAGAATGTTCTTGATCTCCCTATTGTCTAGCTCAGCTTGACCATTTATTTGTGGGGGATAGGCAGTGGATACTTTGTGAGTGACGCCATATTTGAACATTAGAGATGCTAATGGCCTATTACAGAAATGTGATCCACCATCACTTATTATTGAACGAGGCATCCCAAACCTCGAAAAGATGTTCTTCTTAAGAAACTTGACTATGATCCGGTGGTCAATAGTCTTGGTTGGGATAGCCTTCACCCATTTGGACACATAGTCCACTGTCATGAGGATGTACAAATAACCAAATGACATAGGGAAATGACCCATGAAGTCGATGCCCCAACAGTCGAATATTTCTATGACAAGTATTGGTGAAAGGGACATCATGTTTCTTTGGGTCACACTACCCAACCATTGGCATTTGTCACATCCCTTACAAAACGAAACACAATCTTTAATAAGAGAGGGCCAGTAAAAACCTAATTGAAGAATTTTGGCCGAAGTCTTTTTCACTGAGAAATGTCCACCGCAAGCTTGTGAATGGCAAAATGCAAGGACGTCTTGCTGTTCATTTTAGGTTCGCATCTCCTCATGATTTGGTCGGGGTAGTGCTTGAACAAATACGGGTTGTCGAAGTAGAAGTACTTCACATCCGCCATAAATCGTTTTCGATCTTCTAAGCTCCATTGCGGTGGTATCTGTGTTGTTGCAAGATAGTTACATATATCAGCATACCAAGGACATACAGAATGAATTGAAAGCAAATGCTCATCAGGGAAAAAGTCAGGGATAGGAATGTGCTCATCGGCCTCTTGCCCACAAGCGGGGATAAATGATCTGCCACCACGTTCTCAACTCCTTTCTTGTCCTTGATCGTCAAGTTGAATTCTTGTAGGAGGAGTATCCACCTAATGAGTCTCGGTTTTGCATCCTGCTTAGACAACAAATACTTTAAAGCAGAGTGATCAGTAAAGACAACAATAGGCGAACCAATGATTTAAGAACGAATTTATCTAAGGCAAACACTACTGCTAGCAATTCTTTCTCGGTGGTAGTGTAATTCATCTGAGTCTCATTAAATGTTTTGCTAGCATAGTGTATCACATATGGTCTATTTTTCTCCTTCTGACCGAGCATTGTGTCGACCGCGTAATCACTCGCGTCGCACATGAGCTCAAAAGGTAGATCCTAATTGGGTGGTCGCATGATCGGAGGTGTGACTAGCATGCTTTTAAGTTTTTTAAAGGATGTCTCACAATTTTTCGACCACTCAAATGGGACCTCCTTAGACAGAAGGTTGGTCAAGGGTTGGGCTAATGCACTGAAATTCTTTATGAATCGACAATAAAAACTTGCATGGCCCAAAAATGACCGGATGCCTTTGATGGCTCTTGGCGTGGGCAGGTTGGAGATGGCCTCCACCTTGGATTTATCGACTTCAATACCCCTTGCCGAAACTATATGGCCAAGCACAATTCCTTCCGTCACCATAAGTGACACTTTTCCCAATTCAAGACTAGATTCTTCTCCTCACATCTTGTTAGAACTTTCTCCAAGTTTGCCAAACATCCCTCGAATGAATCCCTAAACGCCGAAAAGTCGTCCATAAAGACCTCCACTCTCTTTTCCACCATGTCATTGAAAATTTCCATCATACAACGTTGAAAAGTCTCCGGAGCATTGCATAGTCCAAATGGCATGCGACGGTAGGCAAAGGTACCATAGGGGCACGTGAAAGTGGTATTCTCTTAATCCTCCAAAATAATTTCAATCTAATTGTAGCCGGAGTATCCATCTAAAAAATAGTAAAATAGATGCCCCGCTACTCGTTCTAGAACTTGATCGAGGAATGGCAATGGGAAGTGGTCTTTTCTTGTGCAAGCGTTCAGCTTTTGATAATCAATGCACACCCTCCATCCAATGATTACTCTTGTAGGTATAAGCTCATTCTCATCATTCTCAACAACCGTAACTTCGGATTTCTTAGGTACTACTTGCGTGGGGCTAACCCACTTACTATCGGCAATTGGAAAAATGATCCCCACATCAAGTAGTTTCAGAACCTCATCCCTCACCACCTCCTTCATGATGGGATTCAATCGTCTTTGTGGTTGTCGGAAAGTTTGGAATCCTCCTCAAGATATATGCGGTGGGTGCAAATGAGAGGGTTATCCCCTTGATATCCGCAATGGTCCACCCAATTGCTCTTTATGCTTTCTCAATACCTCCAAGAGTTATTTTCTTGTTCCATGTTCAATGTAGAGCTAATGACCACTAGAAATGTTTCACCTTCCCCAAGATAGGCGTACTTCAAATGGGAAGGCAAGGGCTTCAACTCCAAGTTGGGCTTTTGTTCATCTGATGGAAAAATTTTCTTTTCTCGATGGGGTAACTCTTCGAATGTAGGGATCCACCTTTCCATCCCTTTCAAATCTTCTACCTCCTCTTGCTCATCATAATTCTCAAGATCCACAATTCCTTCTTCCTTGAATTTCAATATCCCCTCTAGCTCTAAGTGCTCCTCAACCAAAGTGTCGATTCTATTGACCTCACTTACTTCCTCATTATCACCCGGTTGCTTTGCCAAGTTGAATACATTGTGCTCCATTGTCATATTCCTAAATGCCAACTTCATTAGACCATTCTTGTAATTTATCACGGCATTAAATGTAGCAAAGAAGGGTCTTTCAAGTATTACGGGAATTTGGGAGCTAAGGTTTGCAGCAGGGTATGTATCAAGCACAATGAAATCGATAGGGAAGTAAAATTTATCAATTTAAACTAAGACATCCTCAACTACTCCCCTTGGTGTACGGATACTACGATCCTCCAATTGAAGTGTGATTGAGGTGGGCTTCAACTCCTCAAGCTGCAGTTGTTGGTACACCGAGTAGGGGAGAAAATTCACACTTAACCCCAAATCGAGGAGTGCTTGCTCCACTCAACAATTTCCAATGGTGATGGCTATGGTTGGACAACCAGGGTCTTTGAATTTGGGAGGAGTGTTGGTCCTCGATATTGAGCTCACTTGCTCGGTGAGGAATGCTTTATTGTGGACATTCAGTTTCCTCTTCACCGTGTATAAGTCCTTCAAAATCTTAGCACATGATGGAATTTGCTTGATGGCGTCGAGGAGTGGAATGTTAATCTTCACTTGCTTAAACATTTTCAAAATATCAGCATAATTAGCCACCTTGACAAGTGGCTTCAAACGACTTGGGAAAGGGGCAGACATGGGATGAATAAACACATAATCATCAATTAATTTTTCTTTTTCAACAACCTCTCTTTCTTTCTCTTCACTCACCTCACTCTTGTCGACGTCACCCAAGATATCTTTTTCTTTTGGCAATGTGATCTTGGGTGAGACCGTTGGTAAAATAATTTTGTCAATTTCTTTGCCACTGCGGAGGTTGGTGACAGCTTTGAGTTACTCGCAACTCTCTCTTGAAGGTTCCGATGACTCAACAAGGTGTTGACCCCTAGGGTTCTCTTGTGGTTGAGTGGGGAACTTCCCCTTTTCTTGTTGAGATGCCCCTATAGAGTTTTTCAACTTTGTGAGTTGGGCTCTTACATCATTGATAGCTGTGGCATTTTAGTTATTAATGGCGGTTTGGCTTTGAATGAAGGAATGAACCATATCCTCCAAATTTCTTTTGTGAGGAGGTTGGTATGTGGATAGATTGGACGGTCCTTGAGAAAAACTTTGTGGAGGTGGATTTGGTGAAAAATTCTGTGGTGGTGGGTTTGACGAATACCCTTGTGGATTGGTCCGGGGGTATTGAGAGCTAGATTCTTGCCCTTGGCCATGGTGTTGGTTTTGCTTGGGAGGCATGAGAGATGTATATGCACTTGAACCATGAGGAATGGGGTTTTCATTTCTCCAACTAAAATTTGGGTAATTACTCAAACCCGATTGTAAGTATTCGAATTGGGAGAAAATGATTGCCTCGTTTGGTTGAAGGCATGAACTTGTTCATGGTACACTTCTTTAAGGGTCGGAATGTTTGGGCAATTCGATAGAAAATGCTCCATACATTCGTAAATTGAACAACCCTCCTCGGTTCGTGACACATTAGACACCTCGTGTCTCTTATTGACTTCAAGACTCTCAAATTTTCTTGACAATTTAGCAATTTTTGAAAACAAGTCTTCCCGGTCTCTCAAATCATAAATCCCTCCCCCTTGAGTTTGGCCACTCTTTTGAGGAGAAGACCTTGGTACATCGGTGAGATCTGTAATGTCCCATGATTGTGCATTTTGTGCCAATGTATCAAAGTAATCTAAGGCCTCATCAGGGTCTTTGTTCAAAAACTCCCCACTACACATCATGTCAATGAACTATCGATGGCCCAGTGTGATTCCTTCATAAAAGAAACTCACCAATTGTCATGGTTCAAAGCCATGATGTGGAAGGGATTGTAGCAATTTCTTGTACCTCTCCCAACATTGATAAAATTGCTCATTGGACTTTTTCGAAAAGTTTTGAATTTACTTTTTTAGGGTGGTGGTTTTATGCACCGGAAAGAATTTGTTCAAAAATCAAAAATCATTTGGCTCCACGATATGATGGTTTGAGACCTTAAGGAAATAAGCCATATTTTTTACCTTGTCTTTCAGAGAAAAGGGAAACAATTTCGTTTTAGCTATCTCTTCCATCCCATGATTGG
>CAUOFW020008122.1:0-18687 GCA_963454935.2 Ilex paraguariensis
CATTTTCCTTACCACTTTGGTATACATTCACTATCTTGCTGCTTTATCATCTTTCTAGTTTTTTTTTTGCAACACCCTCTCAAACCACAGCATGAGTTAGCAGGGAGCTCTATATATAGCTGTGATTTAATCCTTACAAAATTTTCTCATTGTTACAGATACTGAAGGTGACAATTTGCGTGATGATTTGCCTGAAACATTTGAGAATGGGTAAGAAGGTTTCTTAATCTACTATGATCAAGTGTGTACTCTACATCTCAATGCCTAGTGAGCACAAATTGTGATTTGATGTAAATGTGTAATTTTGTTCTTCTGTAGGCAAGCCATGATAGCTGCTGTTCCAAGCTATGAAGAACCATATATTAAAGTGCCCAAAGTTTTGAACAAGGAGTAACAATGTTTTGGTAACTTGTTTTTCACTTTCTTATTCTCTAGTTAAGTGCGTTGCGAAGTTTCCTTATGTAATAGCCCTTTCCATTTTTAGTTTTCTTAGGTTTTTTTTTTTTTGGATGTGTTTCCTTAGCAGTTGGCATTCATTTTGCAATGTGGTGTTTTCTAGAAATTAAGGGATGGCCTCATTTATATATTTAGTTGCAAATTATCACTTTGGTGATGACTTCATTATACATCTATATGTGATTTGCAATTTGTGACTTCCAGGGTATTATCATGTCCTGAAATGTTATTTGACACTACTTCAACATGTTTTCGTAGTGTAGAAATGAGTTTACTTTGTTTATTACTTTTTCTAAGCGGATTTATTTTTCATAGGACTGGTGATCTGGAGAAGCTGATTTTGCTAGAAACATGTCTGAAGCATATTTCTTCTACAATAAATTTAAAGCAACATTTATGTAAGCTCACAGAGCTGATAGCCCTATGCTCACCACTTCTGTAATTATTCCATTCAAGTTATATTCTTGCAGAAGGTGTATTAGGGCATATATGCAATGCTTAAATTTCAACTTAGAAAATTGAATTTCGTTTATACTGCTTGGAACCCAAATTTTCTTCACCCCCGTCGATGATAGGTATATTGTATGATGACTCTTGATTTATCTGCAAATAGTTGGTAATGGGTCACTGATTTAACTTCGTTTCCCATCCTGGCTGACTCTGCTATCCATGTAGGAATGAAACAAATAGGTGGCACGAGGCGGGATTCATTTGGAGTTTGAAGCAAGAGAATGCTGTGGCATTATCATGTCACATGTGGAGTTGGAACTATTTAGTGTTTTTTGTGATGTTTGAGAGCAAATATGCAGATTCATGCACAATATGTAACTATGAAGTGGGTTGTGCCCATAGTAAACATTCTTAAACATTGATCGAAATTGAACTATGAGGATTTAAGTGCGTCGTGGTGGATTAGGTTGGCATTATCATGCAAGGAACGTTCCAGACTCTGATCTTATTAAAACCAACATCAAACAAGGATGTCTGCATATATAACACTTGCCAACAATGTTTTGATTAATTTTTTAGAATGTTTTAAAATAAATGTTTAATTTATTCTCTATTTTCATTCCGTTTATAAAATATTTTTGAAACTTTTTTCCAGAGCTAATTGAAATTATGCACTGAAATGAGATTTCAATCTTTTAGGATACAATACACTTGCCAAGGATTATTATATTATATTTTAAGAACCTAATTGTAAAAGTAGACTAAAAATTATTTAATTGAATGCTTAAAATGATCTAAAATTTAATAATTAAAAAATTATAAATATGTCATATATTTCACAACCTTACCCAAATTATGAGCCGAACATTACCCTCAATTGGGTAAAGTCGATTAAGAAATTGATCTTCTGGCTCAAAAGATGGAATACAATATTTTCTACCCGAGTTGACTCAGATGAATGAATAGCCTATATGAAAGTTTACAATTCTAGGCCTCCTAGAGCGGCTTAAAATTATTTGTAAGCAAAAGGCAAAAAATATAAATGCATCAACCTCTATAAGTTGTACATCACCTCAAAAGCATCCATATGGTGTAAAGTAACATGAAAAGTCTATTACAGAGAATTTTTATTTTCCCAAATGCCAAGCAAGAGAAAATTGGGGCAAAGAATACAACAAAATTAGATGGATTTCTGTATCATGGGCACATCCCGCTTCATAGTAACATGGGAGGGATAAACAATTAGCAGGGAAAAAAAAAAAAAAAAAAAAAGACGGCCCAATTCACGAGGCTCTTGTCACGACACAGATTTAAAAGAAAGCCTCTCACTCCATCATTTCTTTGTTGTTCCCCTTCACTTTATCTACTTCTGCGTTGATCATTCACCTACTCATTGAAAAAGATAGCAAAAAGAGGAACATATGAAAACGAAACGGGAAAAAGGGTTACTCTGGATCCTTGAAGATGTCTGCTTGACAAATATCATGATTGCCAGAATAGTTCAAAGTCTTTACTATACAACGACCGATCTTGAATCTCCAAATTTGCAACATGCCAATTGATGAACCGGGACTGGATACATTTACAGAAAACCAGCGCTAGGGGAAAAATCCACCATTCACTCTCATCCCTGGAGCCACAGCAATCACAGGATAACAAGACAAGACCATTAGTTTGCAGCAACAAAATTCTTAAAATCCCTGAATAGACAAATTTTGATGTGAGCTCTCACATGTTCCATGGTTCAAAGGCTGTAAGTTTTGTACTTGACTGGTTACTGTAGTGGATGTACCCGCAAATGAATGCAACAACCTGATTGAGATTACCGTATTATACAAAACTCAATTTATGTAAAGATAAATAAAATAAAATAGTACAATAAAATAGCAATGTACTATTTCCATCATTCTGCTAATCCACAAAAAGTCTTAAGATTTCAACTGGTTACGAATTTGATTGCAGATGAAAATATGACATAAAAAAAGGGGTCAATATCCAGCTTGTTCCCCATCCCTGAGGGTTGCTGGGAGGGGAGGACCGAGCACGGTCCTAAACATTGCCAATATCTAGACAAAGTGGCTACCCACAAATTCAAACCACAACCTGAAGGCTGTGAGCCCGGGCATTTTACACTTACCCACTGAAATAAGCAATGACCCAAATATATGACTAGGAAAAATAAGAGAATAATTATTCCAGAAGTCAAAACTTGAACTGCAAAATATTGAAATGTAAACTCTTTGTCAATGTTGCCCTACCAGAAAATGGTAGGATATCATCAAACGTCATCATGGAAAGGAAGAGAGTAATGTAGATGAAAACATCAGGGTTGTAGCAACTTACAACATTAACCACAGACGTTATATTCCACAAAGCATAAACACGTGCAAGCCCAGCAGAACGCCTAGGTCCATGACTGAATAGAGCACTAATTCCAGCAGGGAATGGAAGCAAAATACCAAGTGGTAAAATAAACAAAACCAGAAAGACGTCTGCTAATGAAATTGAATACAAGTGGAGCAAAATAAGCAAAACTAAGCTAAAATCTCCTAAAAGCAGCATTGAGATGACCAAACCAACAAGATCCTGCAGCAAAAGATGAAGATATGTTCAGGAAGAGGGAGTAGCATCTCAGAAAACCTATAATAGCTTCAACTGAAAATGTGTGCCTTTATATGCCTTCAGCCCCCCCCCCCAAAAAAAAAAAACACACACACGAGAGAGAGAGAGAGAGAGAGTAGTAACCTGGTGGCCAATTGGTTTAGTGTTATGAATTAGAAAAGAGAGGAAAAAACATCCCTCTCTTCTCCTCAAGCATTTTTAAGCTGTTAAGATCTAAAATCCCACCAGAAACTGTCTGCCTTGTACTAATTTCAGTGTTTCTATGAGTGTTATTTAAGAGAATCTCTACCCTTGGGAGACCCGAATAATTTTCCTTCGAATTACTGCCAGCACTGCATGACAAAAAAAAGTAAAAGAGAAAAAAAATTGGTTAAGAGCGAGGACAGAAAAATAAGTAAATGTACATAAAAGCGCTTGAATGCACCCGCACACGCACTTCCCACGAGTGCGCATACACGCATATACAACACACACACACACATATATGTATAGAGAGAGAGAGAGCCCAAAAACAAAACACAAGAATAAAGTCAAGTATTCCAGCTGCAAATGGGTGCATATGCACAGAGCCTGATTGTGTGAACATTGTAAAGATCACACCAGACCAAATTGGGATTACATTTTACCTATATCTGTTCTCTCTTTTTAACAATTATTTAGCATCTACTCAAATCCTGCCTGCATACCACACAAGCAATAAGTTGGTGTTATCTCATTATGCATGCCATCTGATTTCACTTGTCAATCAGTGATTCCCTCTATTGTATCACCATACACCACATGCTAGATATAACAGTAGTTCCCTTGAAGGCTAATGCTACATAATAGGACAATAAAACATTACTTCTCTTGTTGGCAACTGCCAACAAGTGTCTTTGGAGCGAGACTCTCACATGTGCCTAATTGCAAAGAAATCTTTTTTTTTTTTCCGACCTGAGAGAAACCATTTTGGGGACCGATAAAGCAGGTTTATGAAGAAACCCGACATTGAGGTAAAGTTACCATCAAGATGAAAAAAGATAATTGTAAATGACCACCTGCCACCGGCCACATGATACCCCTACTAGCTGAAGTAAAAAGTTGGGTGACAATCCATGTTTCTTCTATGCGAATCCCGTCTTAACATGTTCCACTCCTATCTTAAATGGGTTGGGCCAGGTTACACCAATAACATGTCCTCTACAGATCCACATTACAAGAACAATGAAGCACGGATCAAGAACATATTTCCTTTTTCTTTTTATTGCCGACGCTTCACTATGCATTTTCGCATATAAATTAATGCAAGTACTATATACCTGTAAGAATGCCCGTAGACATAATATTACCGTGAATGTTGCTGTCCTTGAGCTGCTCCAACAATAGTTCCGAAAGATCTACACCCAGTTTCTTCTTCAACAGCATATACCAAAAGTCCATACTGGCAATAACCACCACTTGTAGCTTGAAACCACGCTATATCAACGTGTACACCATAGACCCTCAAAGCAGGATTTGCAAGAGTTTCCAGCCATCTAATGACAGGCTGAAACATTACTCTGAGGCAACCCCGACGTACCAAGCGCAACTGTGCATTCAAACCAGCTACAAACCTATACCACGTTGTAGGTGGGATAAACTGAAATGAGGTGCACCAATCGATTACATTGTGTAGCAGCTCATGTAAAAGAATGGGTGTATTAACATTCCGATAAACTAAATGATAAGTTCCTCAGCCTGTGAGTTACAAACCTGACTCATAAGACTAGCTAAAATATTGTCATTGTTAAGTGAGAAAGGAGCCATGTAACTTCCATCACCTCCAAACACTAAAGACAATGGAAATCTTTCATGAATACGAGGAGGAAGATCATCTCTCTTTTCATTGCCACCAAGAAAAAAGTCCACATATGCTAGCAATAGATCAGATGTTGCAGCCACCTATGGTAATACAGATCAAAAAAGACCAGCTTGAGAAGTTTCCAGATTTCCTTGGGAAAACATTATGCTTTGCATATATGCAGACACTAACAAACGCGTAGTAAAAAACATGGAAACACTGGACTGTGCTTTACTATTATAGATGGCATAGTTAAACGAAAAGCACTTGTACAGCAACAAAAAATGTTCCAGCAATATTGAAATTTTCAACCAGGTGGAGAAGTCTAAAATAGGGAATCAGATGCAACACAAAAGCAAAGGGTTGGTCTACACTATATATTGCTTTGCAACAGATCCACGTTAACCCGTTTGGGGGCTAGTGCCCCCACTGACTTTTGAATAACATGTAAATATAATGTGTTACAAAGATCATAACTCTGTTAAAATTAATACATTGGCCCCTTAATATTTTGAGCATTGGCAAAATAGCCCATTTCTTTATCTTTTCAGTAAGTTATATATTATTTTTTTTCTTTTTTCTTTTTTGGATTGCAGAAAGTTAGCAGTTTGCTGCCCCAAACCCAGCAAAACAAATCTTTACTTATGGATTGCATAGGATAGATGTGAAATGCTACGATTCATAAATAACCAATGATAATACTTCTATTCTACTTCATACATGGGCCTTACTTTTTAAATACATTTGTATAGTTAACCTTAACTCTCTTTTTTTTTTTTTGGCAAGTTAGAGGCTCATACCCTAGGAATACACCATTAGATGCAAATGGTAAAGTGTACTAACACCACTGTATTTTTGATCTTCCGAAAAATTAATTTCTCAACAAAATAAATAGTATCGTGATGAACTCTTTAACTGTGTTCATCGAAGGAATATTACTAAGAAACTTAGCATATAATTAATCAAGCATAAACCATTTTTTTGAAAGAATGTCATAACCCACTACAATATATTGTGATTGAGTTGACATGTATTAAAAAAAAATTGTGTTTTTTGGTTCATATATTGTTGAGGGCAAATGGTAATGATTTTATGTTTAGTTTAGTAATTTTGCCTGAGATATTAATATACTTTTTATGTTTGAACTACGTCAATATGTCTACGTCGGTGAATTTTTTTATTCATATTTTGACCCCTCCTCCGAGATACAATCCTAGCTCCGCCCCTACCCAAAGCACCAAGACAACAACGAAGTGACAGTCCTCATACGACAAAAATTGCTCAAGTCTCTGTGTGTTGCTTTCTTTCTCCTTTTACTTTTCATTTCTTTCTCTTCTATTAATTTATATTTAGTTCTCTTAGGGGATGTGTGCTGAACCGCATGCCAAAATCATTTAATAAATGGGAAAAAACTTGATTATAAAGTAGCACTGAAATAGAAGTTGAATTGTTAGGGTGTTGAAGAATAAGAGATTAAAAAAAGTGTGTATCGTATTAAGTAAACAACTACACCAAAATATATATAGTTATACAGTGCACAATATTAAATTACACTTACTCTAGTGTTAATGCATAATATAACACTTCCACTGAAATTGGTGCAAAGATATCTCTCATACCCAACTTACAAACAATGGGGTGAAAAACCTTACTACTAAGCCTCTTTGTGAAGATATCAACCAATTGATTCTCTGATTTCACAAAAGACATGCAAATCAAATCCTTGTTTAATTTCTCTTTAATAAAGGATTGGTGTTTTGTTCTATTATGTTGAACTGGATTGTGGGCGCTGTTGATAGTAGCCTTGTTGTCCCAGTATAACTTCATAGATCCATCATTAGAAAACCTCATCTCTCTCAGCAATATGCAGAGCCACAAAAGCTCACAAACCCCATGGGTCATAACTCTATATTCAATCTCCGCACTAGACCTGACAACCACTACTTGTTTCTTACTTCGCCATATAACCAAATTAACTCCAGTCAAGGTACAATAGCCCGAAGTTGATCTTCTAACATCCACTGAACCTGCACAGTCTGCATCACTAAATGCTTTGAGTTTCAAATTCTTTAAACAACTGAGTCTTCAATTTGGTGACTTCATTCTCATCATTTCTAGTTTTCACTATGTCATTCAAAAATACAATTAAGACGGTGATCTTGTCATCCACCTGTCTGATGAAAATGGTATGATCAGTCTTACTCTGTTTATATCCAAACTTCAATATAGCTTTAAGGAACATATCAAAACCAAGTTTGAGGGATTGCTTCAATCCATGAAGAGACTTCTTCAATTTACACACCTTCTCCTCAGTTATTCGAGATGAAAAAACCAGGAGGAATCTACATGTACACATCCTCCTCCAAATTTTCATGAAGAATAACATTCTTCACATCCAATTGTTGCAAAGCCCACCCCAAATTACTTGCACCGGAGATAAGTACACGTATGGAGTTCGTTTTTACCATAGGAGCAATAGTCTCTTGATAATCAATACCACATGTCTACGTAAATTCCTTAACAACCAGCCTAACTTTATACCTCTTGACAGTCCCATTAGCATGTTGTTTGACAATAAAGTAAACACCCATCTACACCCTACGGTCCGTGCTTATGGAGGAATATGAATAAGATCCCATAAGTCATTATTTGACAAGGCTTGCACTTCCTCTATCATAACTTCTCTCCACTAAGGATCAATGAGAGCATTTTTCCAACCATGAGGTATAGATACAGAAGACAAGAGAGAAACAAATGCCCAATAGGATGGAAACAAAGAATCATAAGAAACTAAGTTAGAGATAGGATGCTGAGTACAAGTACGAACACTGTTTCTAACTACAATGGTCATCAACAACTGGATTATTCAAAACAGTAGTAACATTTGGAGATTCATTACCTGATAAATCCGTGGAAGATGAAATTGAAGTAGTGGAAGTCAACTAGTTTGGTGGCACATAGGTAATATGTACCTTCTAATGTCGAGCATAAGTCTTCAGATTATTCCTTGTGAAGATAATCACCATGTGAATCACCAATATTACTTTTTTTCTCTATAAGTTGTTGCTCCCCTTACCAACATCCCACTGAACAGGCAATTGAAGAAAAGATGGACGAAGACCTAGAAAGACACTCAATTGGTGACTTAAACTGAAGGACACTCAAGGATAGACGGTTAATAAGATAAACAACAGTGAGAACCGCATTTCCCCCAAAAAGATTGAGAAACATTCATAATGAACAACAATGAATGAGCAACCTCAAAAAGATGACGACTTCTCCTTTCAGTAACACCATTTTATTCAAGGATACTCACACAATAAGTCTGTATAGAATTCCATTCTCATTGGGGTAAGAACGAAAGTCTCCATCAATATACTCAGTTTCATTATCACTAAGAATTTTGACTTTGACATCAAATTTGGGTATGCAACATTTTATGAAAAGATCTAAAGAATGAGAAAACTTCACTTTTACTGCATAGTAGATAAACTCATGTAACATGAGAATAAAAATCGATAAAAGTAACAAACCAACGATAACCAAAAATAGACAAAACACTGGAAAGTCTCCACACATCAAAATGAATAATAACAAAATGAGTAGTGCTTCTATTATTACTAGGATAAGATGAACGTTTATGCTTGTCAAATTCACAAGCATCATAAACCAAAAATTGGCTACTAAACTGTTTTACAAGACAAGAAAAAGGATGTTCTAAAACACCAAATGAGGGATGCCTCGAATGTTTGTGCCATTGATGTAAGAACTGAAGAGCTTGACGGGTAGACTGAGAAGAAGTTTCACAGGTAGACTATTGTCTCGGAGAGCTTTAAGGGCTGAAATACCATTTGCCTGGAGAGCTTGACAGGTAAACTAAGAAGAAGCTTCAACATCCACAATGTACTCTACCACTGGCAATCGTTTTTCTCGACTCTAGTTCCTAAAATATACAATAACTAGGGAGGAAAGTTATTAAACAATTCAAGGATTTTGTACTACTACTAATAGACAATAAATTAGTAGAGAAATTGAGAACATAAAGAACAAAAAAGAGAGATAAAGAAGGTGAGCAATTAATTAAACCTTCCCCAAAAATAGAGGATAAGAATTCATTGGCCAACTTAACTTCATCCATACCAAAAAATGTAGAAGACGAAGAGAAAAGGCTAGAAGAACCTATCATGTGATCCGTAGCTCCATAATCTATTATCTAAGAAGAACATGAGGATGATGTATCAAATGCACTACTAGATATATACCTGTATGGGCAAAGTTGAAAAAAAGAGACGGGGGTAAAAACTGCAGTCGAGGAAACATCAAGTTGAATCATCAGACACCTAAGAGTCTGAATCTCATTGTGAGAGAAATTAAAAGGAGCAGACTGATGGTTCAAATCCCTCGACCACGTATAGGACGTCCAGTCAACTTTCACTAGAACTCTCTAGTATGTCTGATCTTCTTACATTTTAAGGTATCCTTAAGAATAGTGTCATTCATCTCAGTAGACTTAGGCAAGACTGAACCCAAGTCACGCTGAGGGATAATAACTAAAGCAGACTGTTCCAGATAAGGACCATAAACCATAGCAATCCTCCGACTCTCCTCCTGCTGAATATAGACATAAACCTCTAAAGAAAATGGAGTACGACCCAAAATTTGAACTCAAATCTAATCATATTCAATATTAAGGTCAACAAGAAAGTCATATACTCATTCTTCTCCACCATCTACTGAAATTTGATCACATTATTGGTACAATCTGCCTGAAAACTCTAATAGTAGTCAAACTCCAACCATAAAGTGGTCAACTTCGTACAATATACTACAAGTGTCTTATCTTTTTAATTAGTCTCCCTGACTTTCTTTCGCAGATCATATGCCTTAGCATCATTACCCCATTGAGAATACGTATGAGACGCAACAGTCCAAATCTTATGTGCCGTATCAAGTGGCCAAAAACCACGGCTTACAGATGGCTACATGGAGTTAAAAAACCAAGACATAATTAAAGCATTCTCAGATGTTCATCACACCATTGCATTAAGAAGGTACCAGACTCATTTGACTTCTTAGTCTCTTCAATCAAGCAACCGTCTAAAGATATCGCTTGGACGAATAATAGACACGCTCTCGACCATGCCAAGTAGTTGCTCTCATTCAATTTCTCCGGACTAATTTGGACAGAAGGGATATTTGCCTGAGCACCCAAACATCTTACCCCATATCCTCTTGTACTTCCTACAGTAGTAGTAGAGGTCACACTCCATTATGACATGTCCACGCAATGAGTTCAACACAAAGAGCAAGCAATCACGAGAAAACACAATCAAAAAAATTGTCTGAAACCAAAAAATGCCTCAACAGTCCCAAGAAGCTGCAATAGAGGCTATCAAAGCAAACTAAAGAATGGACGGAAACAAAGTCCCTTGGGTTATCATAGATCTTCCATAATCGATCCTCACTAAGACGTTTTGGTTTGGAAACAGACTTCAACTCTGGCGAAAAGCAGAACAGGGATCTTACAAGGTAGCCAATGGTCGAAATCTCCCAGAAAGCATTTCGAAACCCATTAAACCTCAAGCAAACTGCCTAGGTGTTGTAGATCTGACCAAATCGCACCCAACCATGTGAGATCCAAGGATCAAAATGTCGTGTCGACACGTCCGAAACGTCCGAAACGTTTCGGAATTTCAACACTCCGAAACGAAACAGTAGTTGAATCACAAAATTCCAGTGTTTCGGTCGAAACGGTACTGTTTCGGACCGTTTCGGTCGAAACGGCATTGTTTCGAACCGTTTCGACAAAACAGTGATATATTCGGTTCATTATGAATAATTACATTTAATACCCCATTATAATTACATTTAATACCCACTGTAATTACATTTAATACTCACTATAATTATATTTAATATCCCACTATAATTACATTTAATTCCCACTGCTCTTCTGTCTTTTATAATTTTTTTGTTATAAGAATAAATAATTACACTTAATACCCTACTATAATTATATTTAATACCCATTATAATTATATTTAATACATACTGTAATTATATTTAATACCTCACTGCTATGCAAGTTTTTTGCTTTTTTTTTTTGTTATAAGTATTAACAATTATATTTAATACCCTAATGTAATTATATTTAATACTTACTGTAATTACATTTAATACCCACTGCAATTACATTTAATTTTTAAGTATACATAAGTATCATTAATTTAATTTGATACCCTTCATTATTAGTATTATAATAAAATAGTATTATTAATTGGATTATATTACCGTAATAATATGATTTGGAGTAACTATTGTCATCATATTTATGTCACATATGGAGTTTCTCTAAGTAGCTACCCAGAGCCTACACCGATGTATGAGCCTGCTCGACACTCCACAGGGGAATGGATGTAACCATGTAAGTATGTACTCATTAGCATTTCATGTATATTATAAGACCTTAATATTATGTAAAAATATGTTTATTTCATAAAAATTAAGTGTTTGAAACTAATTTAAGTGACTTTCGCCTCAAGTCAAGCCTTTTTTTCCCTCAAATTTAAATTTATTCTTGTATAAATTGATGTTAACCTAATAAATATGTTGAATTAATAAATTATTTAGCATATCTTTATAAATTAATGGATTGCATTTGTGTTTCTATGCGTTTCCATATTTTTTCTGCGTTTCCATTGCGTTTCCGAAATGTTTCCGAAACGTTTCTATTTTTGAGTTGACCGAAACGGTACTTCGAAACGAAATTTTGATCCTTGGTGAGATCGAGCTAGAAAAAAATAGTCGCGAAGGGAGAAATTCGAAAATCTGAGGTTTGAAAGTCAAAATACAAAAAAAGCTTCAAAAAAATTCAAACCCCTTACAAATAATCTCAAAAAATCATCACAAATCTCAGTATTAAAAGTCGACCATCCCAGCAAAATGTTGCAAAATTTTGGCATTGTTCAAGCTGATGTCATCAATAGACAAAAACGAGGTAGCACCTTTTTTTTTTCCAGATCTGATAATTTTGAAGCTTCAAATTTAGGTCGTAGCTTTGATACCAAGTTGAATTATTAGGGTTTTGGAAAATAAGAGAGAAGAAGAGAGAGAGATTAAGCAAAAAGTGTATCGTATTAGGTTAAACAATTACACCAACATATATATAGTCATACAATGCAAAATACTGAACTACCTTTATTCTACTATTAATGCATAACATAACAATAGATTATGCAGCAGCTAATAATCTCCTAAACCTCCATAAATAAAGAGTAAAAATAATGCTACATAAGGAATACATGGTCCAGGACAGGGAAGGAAAATTGACTGGCCTTTCAAGCCCTACTAAGTGAAGGGAGTTGCGTAAAATCTATCGGCCAATGAACCTGAATTGCTAAATCACCGATTTTTCATATCTGAGATGGAATAAATCACCACCAAAACGAACATGCGATCATTGAGCTACAGACATTGAACTACTTGCAAGGCATGCAAAATATATTTGATTATGGAACCCCACAATTTCCCATACTTATATCAGAAACTAACCTTCAGCCCTTCGTAGAGAGCACGTGAGCGACAAGACCGTAAGCAAGAATGATCATACTCGGACCTCACGAATTCACGAAGTCGTTGTAACTTCGTTCTCTGGCGCCACTGTTGCCATGACCATGCAAGAGGATACGCAAGAATGCATAGAATACTGTACATTGATCCCTCCCACCACTGGTAAGCAGCTATAGCATTAATCTCGTCCACAAATCTGATGTATGGACCTTCATATCTGCCAGATTAATTTACAATTATTCTAAGAATTCTAACTGCAATTTATGAAGCATGCTTAACAAGGACAAAAATCAAAGGACTCTCACCTCCCCAAACACTGCCCCCTCCCCCAAAAAAAAAATAAAAAAAACACCAAAACAAAGGAAAAAAAATTATAGATTAAACAAGTGCCAAAGAAACAATCAACCAACAAACATTAAGAGGAAAACAAAAAGGGAAAATACTTACATAATTTCTTTCACTTGTTCTGGAGGTGTATGAAGAAGATGCCAAGGTTCACCGAATGTATTCGAACCCAAAAAATAAATTCTATGTACATGCCTCTGTGACTCCTCAACTCTGTTTGTCTCTAAAACCTGAAATTCGGATAGAAAGTCCATCATTCAATATTTTTCGATTACAAAAAGAAGCCAAAAGAGAAAGAACAACAAAAAAGATTTTGCTCTGATGATCTGACACTTAATAGAGTGAAGAAATGGGGTTATTCAAAGAGGCACCTCATTCAGTGACTCCAGGAAAGGAAATGAGTGATCAATTTGAGAGCTGTGCTGTGTAGGAGTGGGGCCCGGTAATTCATCTACACCAACAAACTTCATTCGTGCAACACTAAGTACCACTGCTAGCAAGATGAGGATACCCAAAAGAAGAAGACCAAACAACCAAGGCCCACCGAATGTGTACATCAACTCCTCGAGAGCCGTATAACAATGGGGCATGTGATATCTTTCCGAATTGCATTTGTAGGGACAAGGTGTTTCAGTAATGCCACCTGTTATAAGGACAAGGTGATGATTCCAAGATTAGTTTGGGATAATAGACAAACATCTTTCAAATAGACATCTCTTTATATAGCATTACAATAAACCAGAATACTATGGAGGTTGATTGGGTGATGAATTGCACATGGGACTACTAAATATAAAAGAATGCTTCATGGAAGACAAGCACGGTGGAGATCCACAGTGACTGCAACAACTCTGAGGACAAAGTCGCACAACACAGAAATTTTGTAGCTCGTATAACATATAAAACATCATGTGCCTCATTAAAGTGTGAATACCTCGGATGGTAGTGTAAACAGCACGATTGGGAAGCTCATCAGCTGGGCACGGAAAACAAAGCGCTCTATCAGATCCTGTTTCATTTTTATATGTGCCGGCTGGACATTCCTGTTCGAATGCAAACCATACAAAACATGTTTCACCCACAACTGATTATACCGGAAGCAGATTATGTAACACCAGTGCTTCAACAGTCCACAACGGACTAATTTTTGGGTCCGTAAAGAGTATAAAGTTAAAATAGGAAATCAATAAGTCAAATCTAAACACAATTAGTTATTGAAAAGAATCTAGGTTCCATAAATCCATATAAATCTTACATCACAAAAATCAGCCTAGATGTCATACGAATATCAATGGCCTTGGTTGCATCAAAAACCAAAATATACAATTTAGTCAAGTAAATTCAGTGTAAACTTAATATCTGTTCAATGGAAATCCTGGAACAATAAGTTGCATAGGTATTTTATCTCAGCAACGCTGCTCACAATTTTTTTTAGTAACTCAAAACAAATCATCGGGCAAAATTGTAAGTGTACCTCACAGAATGTTCCAAAAAGCCCTTTTGGACAAGCTTTTCCAGTCACCGTACCTCTTTCCCCAGCACCACCATAAGTTCCAGCCCCTCCACCCCTATGGTGACAGCAGAAAACCACCAATTGTTAAAAAAAAATTATAGCCAACACAAAAGCTAGAACTGGAGTACGGGCAAACAAAATACATTATGCATTGTGAAAAGTAAGATTTAGGTGTTGGTTTTTCCGAAAGAGCTCACTGAGAAAGGGCAGAAATGGTCTTTTGGAAAGCACTGGATATACTGGTCTCGTTATATAATTAAATCTGGCATTACTTGGAAAAGTGACTGAAGGATTTCCAGTTAGGATATTTGTTCTTTATTTGTTACGTCTTGTGATCATAAACATGCTTGTATTGGAATTGATCATAAACCATTTACAGACCTATTTATTAACAATATGAATTACCTGCCATTGACCTGCCATTGCATGTTGCATTTAATAGAAATAGTCATCCAATTGATAACATGTTTGTATTGGAATTGAAACTAAGACCACTAATAAATTTGAATGATTTTTATCTCTATTTCCCGTCATTCTTTGATGTTCTGAAATAGATTCATCAAAATTCTTCTTATCAACATATCCTTGTTCTCGATATCTTTGATTAGTTTGGAATTTACTCTTATAAACCATTGAAATACCTATGGTTTGATACATAATAAATTGTCCATCAATTTTTTCAGACAGACGAACCGATTTGATAATCAATACCCTTTTTTTCATCAATTTTGAAATTACACAAGTTAAAAAGATAAGCGTGTGCAAAAACCAAGTTTTTGAGCTTTATTTCCCTTTTTTTAACAATCTGATCCAAGGCTTGAGTTGAGTCTGACAAGAACAAAAAAAACACGAATCATAAGCCAAACAAACTAAAAATTTGGACAATGTGGTACGCATGCAAGTTCAGTCACATTGTTTCTCTTTCCCCATAACTTCAGGAAACAATGAAATAAACAACGACATATAGAAAATTATAAATTGTGCATTCCATAAAACTAACTAACAAAACAATTTTTTTTAGAAGAAACATTGATTCATTGAAAAGTCAAAAATTACAAAGGACAAATCATAGGTAGACAAGACATCCAAAAACTAAGATATGAAAACATAAAAGAAACAAGAAAACAAAAACTCAAAAAATCTCATGTATAGGCCATGCACTACATTCCACACGTTGCAGTCCAATTTGAAATAATGCATGAAATAGGGATATCTTTAGCCATGGAGGGCCTAAAAGGAAGCCAAAAAGTAAAGTTGTTCTCATAGTTCTTCAACCTCCTCATATTGTCATAAAAAAAATCCTTGCATTCCTTTCTAACCAAATCACCCAAACAAAAGCATTACAAGCACAACACCAAAGGGTTTTCCACTTCCTATTCCCACCCCTGCTCCAAACATCCATACATATCATCGAAAACATGTTTGCACGCCCAACAATGACCAACAAGTTTAAACAACTTATTCGAAAGAGAGAAAACAACAAGAGATAATCAATACATCACCTTTGCACATAACACACCACTCCGGTGAAAGACAAATCTTAGGTCTTCTTCTTTGAAGCATATCATAAGTCTTAAACTTATCATGAGCAATTATCCATAAACAAATTTGCACCTTAAGAGACACTCTAGATTTCCAAATCACCCTCGAAGGAGAAAACAACGGAATTGATGGATCATCAATTAAGCAGTCAAAAAAGGATTTACAAGAGATAATACCGGACGAATCAATAGTCCAAACTCTTTTGTCCAAAGAGCCTTGAGTCAAAGAAACATTATTAAGCAAAGACAAAATTTGTACCACCTCTTAACATTCCCTATCATTAAGACCTCTACAAAATCCAATATCCCAAGACAAGAACAAAGAATCATAATGAATTAATGACACAATTTTATACTCATGGAGCAAAGAAATACCTTTTTTTTACACTAATAAAACAAATTTCATACTCTAATATCTTTTTTTCCTTCACTTGACACAAAAGCATACTTACGTCAACAATGATGCGTCCAAATAGCTGTTACCCATTAATATCTATGTGTCCAGTTTTGAGGTATGAAGTGTATCGACATTTACAGAAGCTTTAATTTCCTTGGTTATTTCTTGTTCATTTGTTTGGTTTATATTCTTCATGTAGCATCCAGAATAAATGAGATTATGAAATTACGTCGACATTTCACATATTATGGGTAACATAGAAATCCACTCGCTTAGGTGAGTCCAACTAAACTTTTCTATCAGGCCAAAAAAAGTTCAATATTTCTATCCAGTAGAATTGTTAGGATCATATATTCATATCTTTATCACATACCCCGTTTTTACAACAAAAGACAAATCGTCTATCAGTGGTTGTGAATGACTGATTTTTTCAATCTTTTCGACCTTGGTTCCATAGGAGCAAGTCAAAAATATTGAGAAATATAACCATCTAATTTGATTTGTTCTCAACAGCCATGAGATGATCATCTTATGATAATCCTTTTGTAGACGGATACTTCTAAACACTCGTAGTCTTTAAAGGATGAGAACCAACACGTATTTTCCCGGTCTAGTTTCTTCATTTACCCCAACCAATTAATAGGTTGGTTTAGGTTCAATGGTACAGAGAAAGAGTAGCAAGGTAAGAGGATGGGACATGGATAGTTGTCTGGGTGATATATTCATATCTTTATCACGCCCCCTTCTTTTTTGGGAAGAAAATGAGGATTTGGACAAAACTGATGAAACGGAAGAGATTCGAGTGAATGGAAAGAAGAAAATAGGATGAACTTCACTTTCATTTACAGACACATCCATAACGTTTGTGAAATAAAAAAAGTTTACATTTAGTTAATTTCGTTACAAAAATTTTATAAACGTTACCTAGCTATGTATTAATTCGGTCCAGGTTCACACATCTTACACAATAAAATAGAGGTAATCAATTTTGCCCAGTTTTTCAACACACAATACTCTCATAACAGTACTGTTTCAATGTACCAAACAAACAATGTGATTCTGGGATTAAATAACTCATTTTTGGGTTCAAAAAATGCCCCCACATTTCATCACTTCTCCTCTGAATTGCTTTTAACAATTTCATTTCCTAATCTAACAACTGATATAACTGTTAAGGTCCTAATTGGCAAAAATATCCGGAGATGACTTAACCCAACCATGAACTATAATAAATTGAAAAAGCTAATCGTAATACAACATCCATGACATATGAAGAAACCAACAAACTAACCAATGAGCAAAAGGAGACAACAAATACTTCTAGAAAAATCTAGAAAAAAGATAAAGAGTCAGATTTTTTAGGTGAAACTTGGAGAAGAGAATAAGAGAAAGAAAAAAATATTATGTGCATCTTAGCGTGTTAGGTCACACAACTATAGACCAGCTTTAAACATAAACCATAATATAATGGTTAGATATGTACGAACCCAGTTTTTATGCTGCCCTGCACACTAGCTATTGGGATGGTATGCCTCTCCAGTAGGAATGTCTGACCAATGAAAGTGAATCCTTCCACCACCACCCCCGCCACAACCATTGGGACATCCATGACCACAACACTTGAAAGAGTGCCAGCTCACTAAGAACTAGAGCACTTAAAAACAAAAGAAATGTCCCACCAGATCCACCCCCAGGGCCTCCATTATGATCATCTATAATTATGTAATCATTCCTCAAACTTTCCCCCACATTGTCTCCATCAGCTCTAACTGAACCGTTAACAAGTAATCCTGACAGGGGATGCTGCCACGAACCCATTACTGCAAAATCAAAATAAGCACATCAACAAAGTTTGAAAACAGAACACACAAGTATCCAAGTATAACATGGGTTTGAAAACAATTACACCTCAATGGATGTGACAAGAAAATATTTTCATCACCAACCAAGCATGTCCATTTGAACAAGAGCATAA
>CAUOFW020008123.1:0-18682 GCA_963454935.2 Ilex paraguariensis
GAAAAAATATAAACGCCCTCTTTCACATTTTCTTAACTTAAAAAGGCTTTAAAATCATTCAATTGGTTCAAATTCGGATTTGGCCTTGGCTTGCTTTTGATTCATTTATTGTTCAAATTATAAAATAAATTAACTACGATGAGACTTTTAAAATTTCATATCATAAACTAGTTGAATCTAAGTAATGTATGACTTAATTCTAGTAGGTTTGACTCGCCTCGATTTTGAAATAGTGCCCCTAAATTGCTCGAGATTGTATACATTTCCTTTTTACCCATCTTCTCTGATAGTTTGAACAAATTTGGGATTTAACTCAGTGATTAATTATATAAATTTTGGAAGAATTTAGTTGACACGTTAATTATTTGAGGATTAATTGTTAAGTTCAACAATGTATTTTTAGGATGAGAGCTTAAGCTCATTTTTGGTTTGAGTTTGACTCGAATCCTCACAAGCTTCTACCAATCTAAGTTTGAATGAGAATCCAACCTCGACGGTTAAGCATGGTTGGAGCCTGAGCTTGCGCAAACTTTCACTGCCGTATAATTTTTTGAATAATATTATTTAGACTTGCTCATTAAAATTTAAACTGTTCATTTGCTACAGATGGAATCAAAGTTATTAATGGTTGATTAAATTTAAATAATATTGCTATTTTCTCGTCTGAAATGAACATCTTGCGAAGCGAGAAAAGAATCAACACAAAATAGTACGAGACACCCAAAAAAACAAACTATAGAAACCAAAATCCGAGCTAAATGGGGTTGATTTGAGTGCATGGATCCTACATAAAAATTTGGACATAGTGTTCTAAATTTCATCCTAATACCAAAATTAGTGATGAAAATTTATTATTATTCTAATTTTGCAAGACATCCCTGTTCTACTCAAACAGCTAATAGATAGTGATATTTGCCTCTATTTTTTTATTTATTTATTGTCTATATTGTCTAGATACTAGAGAGGAGCTCAAGTTTCCATCTTTTGTAAAAGTCATAGAATTAATTAATTAGTTAATTAATTAGTAAATCAGATAACGATACTGGTAATTATCAGGATATTATGGTCAACCGAAAATACGACAATCAGCTGACAAAAAAAATTGACAATCACCCATTTCATTGGGCCACTCTCTAAATAAGCCATGGAAAGCATTTTGGGCCGATAGAGTATATGGGCTTTAGGTCCATATCATATATTGGGCCGTTAAAATGTGGATGTTATAAAATATATTGGGCCAACTCTTAGTGTGTTGGATTTGAAGCCCACATGTAAAAGCCTCTCATGCTTCTTTTGGACCTTTTAGTGTCTTGAGCTCTGAACCATAATGCATTGGACCCCTAATTAACCTTTATCACAATTGGTTCTGAAAATAGATTGAATTATAATTTAAATCATAGTCTGGCTTTTTTTGAGTCGGTGGTTAATTTATCACTTAATTGTAAAAAAATACTCAAGTACAAAATATTTTGAATAGAAATACTTTTTTTTAGTGACAAAAATGCCCATAAAATAACAATTACCTGACGCAAAGAGTAAGGAAACCGTTAGAAGTTATGCAATAATCCCATTAAATCAGGCAATTGTTATATCTCTCAAAACACGAGCTTTTAAAATTTTAAAAAAATTGCTACAAAATCCTTCAATTTTCAACCAAAAACACACACACACACAAACATTCGAAATGTTTTAGGAAGTTGAATAGTTTGTTTGTGAAGTGGCAGAATAGTACCATTAAAGACTATTCTTTCTTTTGTTCCAATTCAAATTGCTGATAATGTCAATATAACACATTCATTAACACTTTAATAACTGACAAAAAGATGAGAAACTATATTAATTGATTTATATACAATCAAAATGGAATGTATCACACAATATGACATCACAAATTTAACATCCATAAATATTATTTTTAATGAATGACAGTGCTACATCACAGTGTAATATTATAAAGAGAATTATTGTTGAATTTAAAAACAACTAGTACCATTTAACATTAAAAAATAATATAAAAAAATAAATTTCAATATGGAGTTACATTATAAGCTTAAATATGAACCCAAATTTGATTTTGTTATTTGACGTCGGATGTCAAAGATCCGTTAGAGATGTTCGTAAACAAAACTTGTGACAATATCTTAATTCAATTTACTGATTGGAAAAGGTGAAGATCAGACAATGATCCAATATGAGGATATTTTTGTTTGATAAAAAACTTGGTCGTGGCTTAAATGTTGAAAAGAAAGAAGGTGTAGTTTAGAATATCAAGCGATGAACAATGAAGAAGAAGATGTAGTTTGAAATTCAAATTTATTGACATATTAAAATAGAAAAATCTTAATATAATAAACTAAATCCCATAAAAAATAGAACCGTTAATCTAAACAGCCTAAAAAATATGACAAATAGTATTTTAGTTTTAAAAATCTATCAATGTATACCTAAATACAATACATTTCAAGTCAAGAGTACTTATCTATAAAATATTTTAGTTAATATATTTTCTCACAATTAAATAGTTTAAAATGTATGTCCTCCTAATTTTTTCTTTTTTGTATTGGCTGGCCCTGGTTAGCCATCAGACTTTAATTTAAATCATGTTGGAATCCAAGTCCAATTGAATGATATATATTTTATATTTTCGATTGAAATTGAATTCTTTATATAATATGCCATGAATTTTGATATAAACATACCAAAATTTAATCTGATTGCGATCCGATCTTTATATAGAGATAGATATTAACATAAGTGATTGTTTGATGAAACTGAGTTAAAATTAAAGATTTAATACGCTAAAATGTAGGGCTAATTATGGTATTCAGATTGAATCAAATTTTTGGATTGAATTTTTTACCTTTAATCAATTCAAATATAGATTAAAAAAATAAAATTTGTTTGAAAATTGAATCAGATTAGTGTAGAGTTTTTATTGTAGATTTGAATTTGAACAAGCTCAAAACTCTATCCAATTTCTTAGTAAACCCGACTTGTTAACATACCCAACTGCAATTGGTCATCCAATGAAGCTCTATCCAATTTCTTAATAAACTCACAAAATTTGGTTCGTTTGACAGACATTCATGCCCAAGAGCTCGTTAATTTTAATTTTGGAAACATAAAATGCTACGACAAATCCAAAACAACTTAACACAAACTTGAACCTCGATTTGATTTTAGTCGATTTCTCATTTGCAAGAAGAGAAAATATTCAATATAATGAGATACTATGTCATCTTTGTTATTCAGAATTATCATCTAATAATAAACTAACATAGAAATACACTAACCCCCGCAAGATGTACCAACTATCATACCAATGTGAGACAATAGCTACCCAATGTAAAGAAGTGTGGTTCACTTTATTTATTTATAATTTTTTTTATTAAAATGTGATATCACGAGACAGTGATAACGCACTCCATACACTTACATTGAATATCTACTATTTGCATGACCCCTAATGCTAATTTAACCAGCCCTTTTTTGGAAAATTTGACCCTCCTTGAGCAGTAATTTATCTGTTATATTCTTTTACTAGTAATTAATCAGGTTTACGGCGTTATTACGATCACGTCTTGTCTTGGATATAATTAAAGGATAATTTTTTCAATCTTGGCTCTTTCAACCCAAGCCTAGCTACCCATATCTGATTATTGCCTACCTAGATCTGATTTCAATGTTCAGTCATTTTTAGGGGAATATATTCAGTGAATCAGGGTCATGGACTTGTCACGATGACGTAGTGGATCCAATTGCTAGAAATAGTAAAATTTTTAAGTGACCAAGTTTATCCATTGTCATGACAACGATATATATCTCATCCCGTAGAAGAATTATCCTAGTCATAGGCTTTTTTTTTTTTTTTTAACGGTCAGTGTTTGAGTCAGTTTACGCACATCTCACCTTATTCTCTTTTCAATTCAGTTATCTACGCAGGAACTAAAGTATTGATGAAAGATAAATTTCTCATGGTCTAACATCAAAATATTGTCAAAATTTAAACTTGAGACGACATCTGAATTTATAGTTCTTCTATGTTACAATTTAAACTAGTCTCGTAGCAAAGTTATCTATGACCATTGCCCAGCCAAACATACTAAATTGCCTAAGCAAATACTGTGAGGGACAACACTACTATACTTGTGATAAATTCATCAAAATTAATAAAATAAAATAAAATAAAAATTACGTGTCCCGTACTTATGAATGATAATAGAGGTACGGTAATGAAAAGTTATTTTTGAATACTATAGTTGGACTTGATTGGAAGGTGTCGACCGAAAGGCATTATGCTTCTGAATAAGAAAAAAAATTTGGTAAATTAAACACATTGCATAAAAGTCCCAGGTGGTGTGCACACCCAATGAAAACTTGTCATAATACTAACTTGTGAGACATAAAAGTTGATTTTTTTTAAAAAAAAATAAAAAATTGATAAAGTGATAAGTGACAGTCAATCTTGCGTAATGCTCAATATTTTATAGGTAATGTACTGTATCACATGATACGTTATACACACAAAAAAAATCCTTTCAATAGGAATAAGTTGGCTGGGGGCGGAGCCAAAAATGCATCAAAGTGGGGGCAAATTTTAATAATAATAAAATAAAAATCGAACTAGTGACAAATTCAAGAACTTAAATATTGATTGGTACTACTTTTATTCAACACATTTATAATTTTTGAAACTTTACATGATAATTTTGCCACTAATGTAATCAAATACATTTTTCTCAATATATCTAAATTAGCAAGGGTAAGAGAGAGGGGACGATATATAAAGAGAGAGAATAAAGAGTTTTTCAATGGTTTTTGAAAAATATTCCCACGGAATTCAAGTAACTAAGTATTAATTTTAGTTTACTTAACGAGCAAGACTATTAAAATTTAATTTGAAGACCTAATATATTATAACCTTTAGATTAATAGTGACCCTAACCTTAAGTGGAGCAGTTCAAAAAGGCTATAATATATTAGGTATCAAAATTATCTATATAATAAAGTAAAAAAATTGAAGACATAAAAAATTGTAGGACTTATGACTTCTCATACGTACTTTAAAATAAAAAAGTAGTGTTTAGAACAACTTAATTTAATTATTTCTAAATAAGTCAAAAGTAATTTTACCACTTAAATAAGTAAGTAAATAAAAATAAAATAAATAACTTATACTTCTTTAAAATCACTTTTTTACAAAACATTTCACCACCATCATCACCCTACCACCACCGCCCCTACCACCATATCACCACTACCATCACCACCGCCATCCCACCACCACCATCGCCACCGCCATTGCCGCCACCACCACCACCACTATCCACCGCCATCTTATTCTTATATTTATTATCACTACCAACATCATCCCATTACCACCATCGTTGCCCGCCGCCACCACTGTCACCCGCCCCCCCCCCCCCCACACCTACCACCACCTTCGCTTTTCGCCACCACTCATCACCACCGTTGTCCACAAGTACCTGTCGTCACCCACCACCACTCATATCTATCACTACCATCGTCAATGCCTACTACCACAACCCACCACCGCCACGATCACTATCGTCGCCCCACCATCACCACTGCCAACCAGTATCACTGTCGCCCACCACTTATGATTGCCACTACCACCATTGTCACCCAAAACACACCATCACCAGTATCATTGACACCCACAACCACCACCACCACCAAGGTCGTTGCCACTCACCACAACCATCACCATCACCACTGTCGCACACCACCACTACCACCATTCATCTCCATTACAACTGGTGTTTAAATTCTTTTCTCTCTCCTTTATATTTGTGATTTGATATTAAGAATAAATACAAATATGTCTATAACTAACATTTTTTTTTATTACTACGTGTATTCAAGCACGGACAATAACTAGTATATCAAAATTAGATACAAATAACATTATTGTTAATTAAGAGTAAAGAATTATTTTTTTGAGGGGACAAATTTAGAAATATATCAAAACAAACATAAAAATTATTTTGCACAAAAAAAATTGAGAAAAAAAAAAAAGATTAATGAAAGAAAAGTTGCATGTGATGCTGTATCAACTCTGCTAAGAATGCTAAAGACACAAATACTAAACACATGCATAGGTGGCATCCGAAACTATCAGAGGTCCCAGTGTCTACAAGTGGCCCCAAACTCTCTAAGTTGAATTTTCAATATTCTGATTATTTTTTTCTAGATTATATTATTATACTAAGGGCTAATTATAGCAGTTGCCCCTAATGCATGTGCTATGTGTCACCTAGTCTAATTCTGTTAATGATTTGGATAGGACTAAATTCGGGGATTAGACAAACTTAAATATTGCAGAACTCATACATTACGACTGCTGTTGTAATGAATTGTGCACAAATTTCATTAGAATCAACACAATGTGTATATTTCTTCTAAGTTGCTTAAAATTCACAAAAAAGTGCAGTCAGGGCCCAAACACATCTGGATTAGAAAATTCTGTAATCTATATAAGCCATGTGCTAGTCTGCATGGTTTGTGTCTGCCATCATGGAACAGTTGTAGTAGTAGTAGTATAGCAAGGGCACGATGAGCTTCACAACTATAGAAAATTTGTGGAGAAAGGGTTTTCTAATCCAAAAGGAAAAAAGTTGAAAAAAAGGAGAAATAGGAGTAGATAGAGTTGTTGAAAGGTGTTGATAGATGACGCAACGGTAATGAAAATACAATAAATCGCAATTTTTTTTTTTTTTTATGAATCGAACATGCACAAAACCCTGAATACAAGAGAAGAAAAAAAGGAGAAGAAAACTTGTTGCAATATGTCGTGCGACTTTCAACTGATTTGTAATGAAAGATACCTAGAAAAATCAGGAAATCCCAAGTGACAATAAATAGGAAACTAAATATTCTAGGCTAAAACATAATATTCTTCATTATAATTTGATCCTAACAAAACAAAAAATAAAATAAAATAATAAAAAATTGGTTATATTCATCATACATCAATAGATTAATTATTTGACTAGTCTATACAATTGATCTGATTGAATATGGATTAGATGTTGAAGTATATGTACCAGTTCTGTTGAACTCTATATTCTTCAAATGAATTTGATCAAACACCTTTAGGCAAAACTATAAAGTCTCCTCCAACGAGAGCTCGACAAATTTTATCGTCGCACAGGTTGACAAGACTCAACTCAAGGAACTCCATTAGAATCTCAAACAGATCATTTAGGGGCATAAACTCTCTCCCAAAATCAAAAGTTATCATGTAAATGTGGGAAGAAAGTCTCCCATCATTTCCCACTATAAAGCAAAAAAGCATTAATGTAATTATGCATTGTTGGGGGACAAAAAGAGCATTTCAACCAGACAAACCCTTTTGGTAATAGTTTGAGTTAAAGGCCTCATTAGCTTTATATAATGGATGGGATTAAAATGTTCCAAGACCTTACTGTAAAGTTGCCTTCTACTTAAAGTCAATCTCCATTATGGTTTGGGCTTACTTTTCTTTTCAACTTTGCAAGAATTAAAGGCTAAGTTTCTCTTAGATATGTAATTTTTTATTCTATTAATCCATAAAATAACTAATCAAGGAGATAAACGGGCACTCGATTTTACTGTTTATCTACTAATGATTGTTTTTGAGATTTTAAGTTTCCATATAGGGTAAGCAAGGTGAATAGTAAGTTTAATGTTTCTGTCATCATCGCTGGTCGTTTGACAAGACACAGAATAATTCAGTTTAGTTGTGATTTAAATTAACACTTATGAGACATCCATGTGGTTCTGTTTCTGCATATTGTTAATGGTACAGCTTAGGAGGATGTATTAGGGTCACCTCAAATGGACCCCCCCTGTGAATTCTATGATATTGCAATGTTCCCCATGAGCAATGTGTCATGTTTTCTTTAGTTTTCCCTCTTCACTTATTAGAATCAAGGATGGATCAGATAGCATACGAGTACATAGTTAAATTCATAAGGTTGTGGTTGTTCTCTCTCTCTCTCTCCTGCTGATACCAGTTGGAATAAGAACCAAAAGAATAGGACAAGCAGAAGTAAGCACCAGAAAAGCCTGGCTCTACATAAATTCTTCTTCTTCTTCGTCTTCCTAATTTTACCTGCTGTATTAGTATTAGATTAATTAAAACCTCAAAGAAAAGAACAGAATGTTACTGTCATATTTTTTGAAGTGTAATTTGGAGTTTTATCCAGGATAAATCATCAGAAAAATATTTTATGGACACAGATATTCTAAGCAGAAGATTGTGCTATTTTTAGATTTAAAAAAGTAGAAAAAAAAAGTTAAGAGGGTTGAAGGAAGAACTTGTTTGTTCTATTGTGACTTAAGCGTAAGACTACGTATATCTGAAATAAGAACAACCTATTTATATGTAGGGTAAGACTTCGTATATCTGAAACTTTTCAACTCTTTCAATGGTGAAAGTTTTGTGCAATCCAAATATTGTTGATGTGTTATTGGTGGCGATAATACTGTAGCTTTATGTCTTTTGAATAATTATCATGGAAAAGTTCTCTACATCTTCCCTACAATGATCATGCATCTATACTAATAAGGACTAAGCATGAAGTGCAATCCCATTATTTGAGACATAGTTGCTCTTTCTTGTCAATTTGTTGTCCTTTTGCAATTTTAAAAGGAGTTTTAGGAAAAGATGGGTTTGAAGATAACGAAAAAGAGGCACTTACCCACATATGTTCAAGGACACACAGATTATGCCCACCTTGATTTCAAATCACCAATTGATTGCTAATTTCTAATCTCCTTATCTCTGGAATAATTTCATTTCACGAATATCATGTCAGCATCCTGCTTGAATATTTTTTTTTTATCTTTTTTTTTTTGAGGGAGGGGGAAGGGGAAGGAAGAAAGAGACTTGAACTCTTAACTTCAAGAAGGCAAAATGAGTACCATTGGACCAAAGACCCCTTAGTATCCTGCTTGAATAAACTCCTATAAACTCTGGCAAAACTGTAGTTTGCCTTAAGCATGATGTTATCATCCATGCTTAGAAATAATGATAGAAACAATTTTTTTTTTTTTTTGGGATGATAAGATTTGAACTTATTACCTTAAAGTTCAATAACGGGGTGATAACGATTAAGCACACTGCGAACCTCGTTATAGAACATGTTGGAGGGCGCCAAAGGAGCCTGAATTGCCTTTTTATAATCAGTAATGCTATATTGACCAAATTTTGGGACCAATTTTGAAACCCAAATGACATGACAGCTGACTTGACTTTTTTTTTTTAGTGTCATGTCATTTGAACCCCAATAAAACTCCAAATAATATGCTGTCATGTCATTTGGGCTCTAAATTTGATTCCAAAATTTAGTCAGTGTAACATTACTCTTTTATAATATATGCAATGGCAAAGCCGACGAGTTTCCTTTTTTTGAAGGAATTGGCCGGAAGGGCTATAGTGAAAGTTTTAAAATAGTTGAGGGAATGGAAATCCTTTAGAAAATGCATTCACACCCATCCCCTCCCAAAAAAAAAAAAAAAAAAAAAAAAAATCTCTTTCCAGTTTATTTAGTTTTTAAATGCCGTGATGTTTAATACAATGTGTAAGAGGCAAAAGGTGAATGAGCATAAACTTAGAAATTTTGTAAAATTGTGTAGGAAAAGTAACTTGGTTATAGTTGTATAAAAAATTGATAGAACTCAACAATTTTTTGGGTAGCTAATAGAACTTGGTGATTATTATTTTTTTTTTTGGACTTAAAATATAAAATTATAAAAACATTTGATGCATGAGTAGTTTGTAAGCCTAAAAAACATTAAAGGGATGTCATGTGTCAAGAATCTGAAGAAGAGGAGAGAAATGATCGGTCATTGCCTGGTTTGAAAGAAGAAAATAATTGTCTGAGAGTTACAAACTAAGAAACTGTCAATGGACAAAGAAGCTGTCAAATGCAGTGGTTATAAAAGGCAGACAAGAAGGGAGTGAAGGACAACTCAAACCCCCACAAGACTCATGATCAGAGCATTTAGGAGTAGTGCTAAAGTTAGTTATATGAAGTAGTTAGTGTTGTAATTAAAGGCTATTAATTCAATTTCTCTGTAATTGAAATCCATTCAATTGAATTAATAAAATAATTTGGTTTTATTCATTTATTATTCTGTGTGTTCATTGCTTTAAAATTTCATCCAAGGAAGTCTTAAAACAAGGCAATTGAACCTATTTACATGCAATCACCTGAGAATTGTCTATCAATTGAGGCATTCTGTTGATTGCAATAGATTTTGGAGTAACAATTTTGTGGCACGTCCAGTAGGACAACATTACTAATTTGGCTCAAGAAATATGGTGCCAACAAGGAAACAAAACGAGATTGTGTTTGGGACCAACGAAATTGTGAAAATGACTTCAGTTGATGGTAATCATGAAGCAAGTTTGAGCACCCATCTGGTAGAGTATGCGAATCCAGTGAATGATCAGTCCAATGGCCGAGAAAGTGTGCAAATGCAGAAGTTTGTACATAACTTGAAACAGATATTGCACAATCCCATTTTCTAGCATTATGCAAGAATTAATTAATGTCATACATGAACTATTGAATGTCCCAACACCACTGTCAGGACCATTCAATCAGAAATCAAACACTGTGATTAAAAATCAAGTGGTGGATGAGCGAAATATTGGTCCTGTGGTATTCCCTATAGAAAATCAAAGACCACCACCAATGGCTACTGATGAAAAAGCAGGTATCCCACACCAAACCTACCTTAACATGATGTTCAATGGAGAACCTATGGAAATCTTTCCAAACTTTTTCTCAGGAAAAAATCCTAGTGGGAGAAATAGACCAAGGATGGTCCCTGAAATTCCTAGGAGAGGTTTATCATGACTCTATTGGAACCCATAAATGAATTCAACCCAAGAACATGGGGCAAACCTTTGATCAGGGTGAGCACATCAATGGCCACCACAATATGGTTTTCAACATAAACCAATTGGTGGATATGATTCATGATTTATATGGCCTTGACCTAAGAAAAACTGAGAGACCTGTGTTCAGAAAGTCATACCCTCCATAGGTTGATTACAAAGAGTTCCAAGGGGGTTATAAAATCCCAGAATTTCATCTCTTATCTAGTGAAGAAAATCAATCCACCATAGAACACGTAGGAAAATTCACTTTCCAGTGTGGAGAAGTTGGACATAATGGGAACTTGAAAATAAAATTGTTCCCATTATCAATTATGAGAACCGTTTTTGCTTGGTTCATTAACTTGCTTGCTAATTCAATTCAGACATGACAAGAGATGTAAGAACAGTTTCATGCCTAGTTTTTTAAGAATGAACCAGAGGTTTCAATGTTAGATTTGTATAGATTAAGACACAAATTAAGTGAATATGCAAAACAATACATCGACAAGTTCAAAAAGGTTAGAAACAAGTGTCATGTTTACTTGCATGGAGTTGAACTAGTAAGGCTGACCCAAAATGAATTAGACTTCTAATTAAGGAAGAAGTTCGAAAGAATGGAGTTCAGGGACCTGTTTGAAATCTTAGTCAAGGCTACTAGATATGAAATGTTACTTAGAGAAGGGCAACAGAGAAAAAATAGTTCATTTGGAACTTATTTCCAAGACTTCGACGGAGAAGTTGAAATAAACATGAAACAGATAATTAGGAAATCACCAATCATGTGTGATACCTTAAAAAAAATTGAAGACCCTGTCGACATGCCATCTAATCATCTTTTTAAGAAACATGCACCCTAGATCTCTAGGCAATATTCATTTGATCTATCGATGGCTGATGTTCTCTTTGATGAGATGATCAACAAAATTTCATAGTCTTGTCTCAGGGACATAGTATTCCACTAGAAAAAGGCAGGAAAGGAAAAAAAATACTGTAAATGGCATAACTCATTTAGGCACTGAACTAAAAATTGCATTATCTTTGGAAATTGAGTGAAAGACTAAATACAAAAAAAGATGCTTAAGTAAGCAACAAAAAAGGAAGAAACCATGAAAGTAGACAAATATCCTTTTCCTAAGGAAGTAAATGTTAATGTAATTTCTTTTAACATGCAAGAAAATAGGGAGGCTGCCAATTTTGTGGTTGACAAAGAGAGGATTGTTCCCAAGATGAGGATTCCGGTCAATAACAAGCTTGGCCCCAAAGAGGAAGAATCATTGGTTATATGCTTCAAATGTGCTAAAGAGATAGTCAAATCAGATGCAATCCCACTATATGAAATAGTAAGAGAGTTCACTAACAAAGGAATCCAATTTAACACAAGATGTAAAGGGGATGTGCAAATTTACAATGGCTATGAGAAAATATTTGATGGTGTAGACCCAAACATCTTTCCAATCAGAGAAAGATATTAGCCTGATCCCCATCATCTCCTTGAAATTAAGAGGGATACAAGGGGAACTAAACACTAGCAACATGGAAGAAGAGAAAAAACACAAAGAATGGATCATTCTGTTGGATCATCGATTGTCAAGAAAACTGTTTGGCAGAGAATCAGAAGGCAAGAACACCAAAAACAACAATCTCATAAGAGGAAGGGGAGATTTGAGGTTATCACAAAAGCTAGATCAAGAACAGTGAATTCCCCTGAAGTCCATGATGATAAGTGACACCAAGGTCTCCGAGCTTAGTTGCAAGGTAAGGGGTTCAGCTGCTTTCTTTCCCTAGAGGAGAGGGGAAGGCGCTAGCCGCATTCTAGCCGCATTGAGTAGCCATAAGAGTTAGAAGACAGCCATCAAGGAGGGCAACTCACATAGGGACAGCCCTTTTTCCAGCTGATATAGAATGGAAGGGGAAGGAGGAGAAAGAGAAAAAGGCAAGCAACAGACTCTGATAGACGCTATGGGACCATCTCCCAAGGGAGAAGCCTTTCTTTTTTGGGTACCCCTATGTAGGTAGTTTTTTCCTATCATGGCATGGGGATTAGAGAGAAAGAGTTTCGAACAAGCACGCAAGCCTGAAAGCATGAGTTGAAAGCGATCGAAGTTAAAAATGGGCCCGTGGGAAGGACAGGAAAGAGGGAAAGCCTTCTTATCAAGGAGCTTTATCAACACCCAAAATTTTCATCTGGGACATGGTACCAAATATTCAGCATGACTCAGAAAAGGAGAGAGTAGAGGAAGTTTGCCGCCTAGATGAGTAGGCAAAATCCCACTCCTTTAGAGGATTTTCCAAGGCCTAGTCCATCAATGGGAAACAAAAATCTCACTTTGACAAGGGAACAAAAGAAGGAGATCAAAGAAGTCTAGATTAAGCAAAATATTCTGGACCAAAAGTTTATTGAGTTCAATTATATACTAGATCCGTCTGAAGGAGACAGAGAAAAAGTGTATGCAAGTTTATCAATAAAAGAAAATGGTTGTTTTGGGTTAAGCCAAATTGGCTAAGACTGTAGCTTTCAAAGCTGCAGTTAGAAAATCCAGATAAGGGTACATAACCCCGATATGAAGGTATCGAGGGAGCAAAACACTACCCTTGAAGAGGCGTTGTGATTCTCTAGCCTCTTCTGAGGAAGTATTTAAGTAGTCAAAAAATGGCCTAAAAAGGGAGGTAAAGTAAAGAAAACGAGAAAATGGGGTATGTAAAACATCTTCTCGAACCTTCCAAAAAAAAAAAACATCTTCTCGATCTATAGGAAGGGTGAAGAAAATGTTGAAGTAAAAATTAAAAGCATTTTCAATATAAAGAATTGAGGCAGAGCGGAATTGATGGACGTAATTTAAAGGCATGAATTTGGGATCATGCAAGATAGTAGAGGGCCAGACTTCAAGGAAATAAGAATAGTGCCACGCCTGAAAAAGCCAAAAGGGATCTCCACAATTGGCAGTGATTCTATTCTCAATAAGATTGAAGAGTCCCCTATATAATGCACCCAAGACAAAAGGGGCTAAGGCAAGTTTCTTATGTCTAGATAGTTGGATAGCTATTCCGACATACTCTTTGGTTACCTTGAACCCAGCGACACACAAAACAAATTGGCATAGCCGATGAATGAGGAAAGCAAAGTGTTCTACAAATAAGGGAGCAGAGAATTGAGAAGCAAAGAAATAGTTGATAAGGTCAATATATCCTGTGCTAAAAGGGATATTGATGAAATTGTGACCAAAATTAGTAGAAAGACAGACATTCACCTCTACACCTGTCGATGGAAGCCCAGTTAAGAAAATGATATCCAAAATCGTTGGGAGCATCGTGTCTATGGGAATAAGGATAGTGTTGCATGACTGAGACTAGAAGCATGCAACAACACCAATCAACTATTGATTCATGTGCAGATCATGGGTGGAAAGCTTGATTATTCCAAAAATGCCTAGTCTTAGCCATTGAGAGGTGTAGTGAGTTTCCATCTTATTAACCCAATCAACCCAGTGTTGATCATGATTGATCCATGAGCAGAGTGGGTTGGTTCCTTTATTCCATGACTTCCATGAAAGTTGGGATTGGTTTAGCATTAGGGTTTTCCCCTCATGAATAGGGTAGTAATCGAAAAACCCCTCGCAGATGTAAGATTTGAAGAAGGGATAAAGAGCAAAAATTCCATTTGAATTAAGGGTGGGAATTAAAATCCTTTGATCTACGAATTCAATTGCATCTTGCTTAATCTCAGAAGAGAATCTTGGCGAGAATGGGATCTTAGAGGCAGTTGAAGATGTAGAATTTTGCTTCTTGGGAGCCATTAAGTGTCAGCAGAAGAAAAAGTTGCTAGAGATTTTGAAAGCAAGAAAAAAAAGTAAACGAGGGAGGTTTAGTGAACTGTTTAGTCACAAAAGCTTTTAAACATATGTTTTAAAGACAGCAACAATAATGACTGTTCATTTACTTAAGTTAATAAAAGTTAAACTCAATTAAATGAGGGGGGCATTGTTTGGATTTAAAATATAAAATTATAATAACATTCGACGCATGAGTAGTTTGCAAGCCTGGAAACATTAAATGGCTGCCACGTGTTAAGAATCTAAAGAAGAGGCGGGATATAATCGGTCATGGCTTGGTTTGAAAGAAGAAAATAATTGTTTGAAAGTTATAAACCAATTAACTGTCGATGGACAGAGAAATCTTCGAAGTGAGTTGTTATAAAAGGCAGATAAGAAGGAAGTGGAGAACAACTCAAACCCCCCACAAAGACCCACAATCAGGGCATTATTGATTCATTATTCTGTGTGTTTATGGCTTCAAAATTTCATCAAAGAAAGTTTTGAAATAAGACAATTGAACCCATTCACAAGCAATCGCCTGAAAATTGTATGTCGATTGAGGTATTTTGTTGATCTCAACAAATTTTGGAGCAACACTTAATGCTATGATCTCAGCCTCGATATAGTACCTCCATCAATCTCAATCATTGATTTTGAATTGGATGATTTATAAACATTGATTGAAAAACAATAAAAAAGATAAAAAATTATAAAGAAAGAAAATTATACAAGTGTCGTGTTTTTATTGATTAAAAAATAGAGATTTGATATCAAACAATGTTTTTTTTTTCCAGTAAGTTACTGAAATTCTTTTTATGTAGTTGATCAACTCTTCAAACGATAACGTTTAGATGAAGTAATTTTTAGAAATGATTCAGTGATTAAGTTTGATTTTTAAAAATTTAGAAGTCTTAGATTCAACATTTCTCATACTTCTTCCGGCCTTATCACCTTTATTTTTAAAGGTACATATTTTAAACTCGCTCGAATTTCAGTAACCAATATTCAAATTCGAAAAAATAATCGACGTAAACTTAAAATTTGCGACACAAATAAAAATAAAATTGAGATTTGCAAGACCCTAAAAGCAGTTTGTCTGAACTCAATGGTGATGCAACTTTAATTGCCATTCTATCCTCGTACATAGTAAAGCTTGTTGTCAGTCACAACAAAGAAATTGACTTCACGACTGTTAGAAATTGCCGTAAAACCCTCAGAAAGGGACGGCATGATCATCGCACAGACATTTGGGAGAATATTTATGGATGGATTTGGCGTAATTTTTTAACATAAACGTTTATTTTACCGATAGACTTTATGGGTCGATGTAAGTAAATAAATGATGTTATTATTACTTTTACGGAAGAAAAATATTACAATTTTGAATCAATTGGATAGATTATACATCTTAAAGAACACGTCCGTAGTTCAAATAGACCTTCCCTCTCATCTAGGGAGAAGCACGAAATTCAATCTAATCGTCGTCTCATGATTATCCTGTACGCTGCCGTTGGGTTTTAATCGGAAAATTTTCTGTTTTCTAGTCAAATATCTTGAAGCCTAAGTCTGCTAGAAAACATGTTATGTTTGGAAGAAAATTAAAAAAAAATTCATGTTTGAAGTGAAAATGTGTTGCAGCACTTCGACTGTAGCTATAAATATGAGTGTTCTGTTTTTTTTTTTTGATTGTCTGTGAGCTTGTTTACAACAGTCGGTGCTGAAAAAGTTGGACTATGTGTTCCAAATTCAATACCATACCCTTATTGTCCACACAGGGGTAGCTCGGGTGCATAACTTTGTTTTGCAGATTAAAGGGGTACCCTAGGATGACTCATGCCTAATCAAAAAGGGGCTATTCCTTTTTCTCTTTCACTCTCTCTCCTCTCCTCTCCTCTGGTTCTCTCCCCTTTTGGATTCCTCCTTGGACCATACTACCATGAATTACAGAATGGACCGACACAGTGTGATATCACTTATTCTTATGCTGAGCCCCACACCCTTTTTAATGCAATCCCTATTTAATGTGTGGGGGTATGTGTGTGTGTGAGAGAGAGAGAGAGAGCGAGAGAGGAGAGAGAGTATTTGATTCTGTTGTCTGGCTATGGATAATTTGGGACCATTGGCTTTAATGCTATTAAAGTTTAGAGTAATATGGGTGCCACCCAGCATCATTTGGCTGTAACCAACGTATGAGCTTTAGTTGTACTTGTCTTCACTGTTAACTAGCAGCACTCAAATATCATATATTGTGTTAACGTATCAACCACCTCTATGTGTTCGATGAATTGTCTGAATGAGTCAAACCTAGAATTTACATGTCAGTGTCCTCCTTGGCTAGAATCGGTATGTTCTCCCTTGGCTAGAATCCGTCAGGTAGGTCAGATAAAGATTTTAGAGGGCCTTAGATTGAGATTCAAAGTTTAAATCTAGCATGTAAGAGTTGTTCATTTCATCGTGTCCTATCGTGTTAAAATCATATGATTTTAGATTCACTATCGAAGCTTAATGAACTCTAACTTGTTTCGTCTATTATGTTGTTATATTCAGGTCAACATTCATACCATGTGAACCAGAAATCAAGACTCAATCAAATTCATCATCCATAAACCCATTATTTTAAAAAGGAAAATGTTATTTGAACCTAAAAATTTAACATAATTTACTGAACTAATGACGTGACTTTATTAGAACTATTGGATTAACATCAAGTTCTAATGTTTGATGGAGCTCACAGTCAATCCTAAGGTCATAGTGAATTAGGTCAACAAATTAGTCAATAAATTAGTTCTCAATAGCATTGCTCTTTTAAAAATCCAGTCGATATAGATGCTAGAAAAACAAAGTAAAAAGTTTTTAATGTTGCAAGGATTCACATAATACCTAATAAATGAACAAAAAAAAAAAATTAACAAAACCAAGTATTTTATTCCTAATTAAGCGAGTTTATCTTGTTAAAAACAAGTTATTTGTGATTGTTTCTAATCAATCATTTACCATTCGTATTATCAATTCGTGTCATTTTAAAGTTTATAATAAAAAGCTAATTAATCCTAATATGTTGATTTCATGTCAGATTAATGTCACGATAAAGCATAGCGCTGAAAATTATCCCCCCTACTTGCAAAAATGTTGTGATTTACATGATATATTTGCAAATAATACAACATATTCAGAATTTATGGTATATATAACAGTGATTCCAAAAAAAATTGTTGGGACTATTCTCCGTTTTAAAAAAGAAAATTGTGAACAGGCAAGTTGAAATTAGTATTGGACGACTTTGAATTTTGGAAAATTCAACGAATCCCCCCTCCCCCCCCCCCCCAAAAAAAAAGAAAAGCTTGATATAGTTATATGTATCAGCATTAGCTGTCTATTTGTTTTATTATTACTAAGACTATTAAAATTGGATAATACAACAAAGAAAAAATAAAAAAATAATTAATTTGTGGATTATAATAAAGAAAAAATGAGACTAAACATGTGCCCATAGTTGACTTAAAAAAACCAGCTCATACAAGTCCCATAAAGATAAGTTCACGAGTGCATCATGGGGCCTAGTTTTAATGTTCATTATCGAATGGGATGTCCAATTAAGACATGGGTAAGGTCAAGGAATCTTTATAATGTCTGAGGAAGGAGACAAGCAAGCTATTACAAATGGAAGGATGACATGATTATTGTTTGGATGAATTATGTGAACCATCCTTCAATTGAAGTACAATTACACTCTTATCCCTTAAAATTTTAGTTATTGCAATACATTGTTAAGGTTTGAGGTCAAGTAATAGTTAATCCAACGCATATGTCGTTAGCAATTATCTATAAAATTTGTAAGAAAAACTAATAAGTTATGGAAGTAATATTGATTAGAAACAAAAGGGGAAAAAAATTGAAGCCCTCCCCCCCTTTTTCTTGGTCTCTGCCCTTTGGTTTATTCCTCGCTCAAACCCACCTCCCACTTTCTCCTCTTCTT
>CAUOFW020008124.1:7296-60866 GCA_963454935.2 Ilex paraguariensis
TGAGATCTGAACCAATATAGAGCCCTGAGATCTGAACCAATACAGATCCCCTTGATATATATATATATATATATAACTTGAGATCTGAACCAATATAAATCAAGGGGTTCTATATTGTTTCAGATATCTCATGGTTCAGATCTCGAGTTATATATATATATATATATATAAACCAAAGGGCTTTAAATCTCCTATTTTTTCGTTCATCGATATTGATTATGTTATTGGTGTCTGACATTTTTTGGTTCAAAAAGATTTATTGTTGTTCGGTTGATTGATTTTATGTATAAATTGATAATAAATCTGTTATAAATTGAAGATCGATTAATCTGTTTGATTTATTTTAAAGTTTAATTTATTATTTTAAAGTTTAATTTATAAACTGTCCATCTAAAAATAATTTTTTTTTATTTTTTTTTGAATTATTGTCTATATATATATATATATATATATATATATTTAAACTGTCTAAATAAATTTTACTATTTTTTTGTTATGTATAATTATTTTTGAAATTATATAATCAAATAAATTTTTATCTCAAAAAAAATCAAAAATACTTTTCTAAAATTTTTTCCAAAAGCTATTTTCTGAAACAATTTTTTTTTTTTGAGACTCAAGCCCAATTTATTTTCTTTTCGTTGACTCAAACTAAGTTGGCAAATTTTAAATTCAGAAAAATGTGGGTCCTCCCTTGATTTCAAACGGGCCCTTTAAATATTTATCAAACGGTACACATAAGTCATAGCACGAGAGACAGAGAGAGAGAATCTGAAGCGCTGAAGAAAAAAGTTTGATTCATCGATTCTGAAGCTTCAATGCCTCGCAAGAGTCGTCGGCGCTCGAAGAAACATTGCACTCTCTTGAAACGCCTAGGTACTGATCACATTACACGGACATTCAAGCTCTTTGAAACGATTTTTTATATGCATTTTTTGTGTATATATGTTATCTTACTTTTGTTTTTGTCATATTAGTGAAAATTAAGGCGAAAAAGAAAGCTAAATTAGAGGAAGAAGAAGGGGTTACTCCACTTGTTGACAGGTATTGGTTGCAAAGGTATGATCTTTTCTCGAGATACGATAAGGGTATCAAATTGGACGAAGAAGGGTGGTTTTCCGTTACACCGGAAGAGATTGCGGTCCGGCACGCCGAGCGGAGTGGTGGCGGTGTAGTCATTGATTGCTTTGCCGGCGTCGGTGGTAATGCCATACAATTTGCCTCGGTGTAAGTGTTTGATAAATTTTAGAGATTGTGTGATTTAATTTCCATTTCAAGGATTTGGGTAATGTGTTATCTTTAGGTTGGACGCTTGTATCTTTACTTGGTGAGTTTTATATCTTACACTAGTTCACAGTTCTTGCCAATGTCCAAATCTGCTGTGAACCCATGGGAGAACTCCCCCTTAAAAACCGTAAGGTACCCTTCCTTTGGAAAAAATATTGAGTGTATCGGTGACACCACGTCATCATTGACCCGTGGTGTCACCATCCAATAAAAGTGACAGGCCCAAACGTGTGGCAGGCTCTAATACCAATTGCTGGCTTCATGTAGACAATTTACCCTTGAACACTTGCTAGCGAGGAAAGAGTGCCTAAGTGTTTATTATATATACTTCTCTGTCCATACTTAACCAATGTGGGAATGGCCCAAAATCATGGGTGATGCTTATTTTGGTTTAGGGGATAGAGGTTTAACATAGTCTTGTTTTTTATAATGAATAAACATGAATTTTATTGCAATGCAAGGAAGTAAAGGTAATAGTGAAACGGAAAAAATGAATTTTATTGCAGTGAAGAGAAGCCAAAGTGTGCATATGTTGGATATACACATGTCATAGACGACCTTTTCTGCCATTTCCTTCTGTTGGTTAGCTGCATACTGCAAATTTCAGCCATATTTAATGTTGTGATTGCTTCTGATTTTGCTTCCGTGTTGATTCCTGGTAGAAATATAAGTGCTGAATCATAGGTTGTACCATGTATGTCACAGCCTAAAATTTCATAATAAGGCCCTTTTTTCTGGCCAATCCATTAACAACTTAGTTCAAATACTTCCTTTTTTTTGTCTGTGTATGTGTTTAGGGAGGGGGCTCTATTTGAAATCTATTTCAACATGTTATGTGGAGTGTGTTCTTTCTGATTTAGCTGCTTAAATCTCTGTAGATCAGACATTTATCAGTCTTATTTTAGCCTCATGGTGTGCAGTGTTTGAAGCCCGAACGATGAACCATAGATCTTTGAAGGTCATTCTGCACTGTAACCTTGCTTTGTGTTGGGCCTTCATGCTGTGAAGTGAATCTTTGCTCGGAGATATTCTCTGGGTTTAGATTCAAATAATGCATTACAGAAATACATGAACCTACTTGACTGCCCTTTACACTAAATAGGTGAAATAAGTGCCGTATATGTGTCCTGATTGTATGTGTAAATTTATCCTTGTGAGTTCACTTTTTCTTTCCTTTTTCCTTTCACTTGCATAAAATTGTGTTGTGGGTTGCACTAAGTCTGTTGCGTTGCATTTTTAATGGAAAAATTCAAAGAAAATTATCCATTTCCGATGACACAAACATTGTTCGCACATGTAAAGCACACACATATTTCTATGTAGATATCTGTATGCATGCATGTAATACATGAGTAGATATTCGTTTTGGTATTCAGATTTAAATTCTGTTCAACATTTTGTTTTGTTTCTATTTGTTGAGTATTAATATTTCTTGAAAATGCGGTTGTCTAAATTCTTTTTTTTTCTCATTCCTAGATCTCAACACGTTGTTGCTATTGACATTGATCCACATAAAGTTGCAATGGCTTCTAATAATGCAAAAATATATGGCGTGGAAGATTATATAGACTTTGTTGTGGGAGACTTCTTCCAACTTGCACCATATCTGAAGGTAATGTTATTCCTTTTCTTCAGTTGTGTCCAATTTTCAGAATAATACCAATATGAAGTCTGCTTCGGTGCTTCCAAATTGTCACTTGATTGAGTTAATCAGAAGATAATGGTATGCAGGGTAGTTTATAACTGGCAGTCTGATGCACAGAGTTGCTCGGTCATTTAGATTGCTTTACTTCATTTCCATAAAGTGCTTAACTTGGTTGCCAATATTTTGAAAAGTTGATGTCAGGATTGGCCATGGGTTTTGGCCTTTCTGGCAACCTTAGTGACATCAAGTTTTTAAAGATTGCATTGAGTCATTGACTACACTTTAGACAACTTGAAAATAATATATTGCTTCCTCGACAATTGAATTTCCACATTCTTACTCTACTTTCAGTAGTATGCCAAGTACTCATCAGGGCATTTGGTCTATATTTTAGGAGTTGTTAATTGGAAGAGAATTGAAACACTTGAATCTTCCCAGTTGAATCAAGTTTGCATTTTGAAGAGTGCAAATAATTTTGAAGTTTGATGCCCATTTCTGGAATATTTGGCTAACCATATCACAAGCTGTGGATGACTTGCTAGTGCACGTTGGCCTCTTGTCTGATAAACAAAATGGGGAAAATCTCTGAGTAACCTGACAAAACCAGAAGGTGAAATTTGCCTACTTTATTGAGAGGCTTTTATTTATTAATGCGTTGAGGCCAAGGACTTTAGACGACGCTATAGACTTCTACCTGTGTGTGATTTAACACTATTTCTCTGAATCAAATGTTGAGCTTGGAATTTTAGTTTTTAACTTGCCGGTGTTTACAAGTGCAAATTTCCCCCCTTAAAACTGAAATCTTATCTGAGACAGGTTGCTTTCCACCAGGAAATTACAGCCTCTGAAGGATTCCTAGAACTTTGTTAAACTAAAATTTNGAGACAGGTTGCTTTCCACCAGGAAATTACAGCCTCTGAAGGATTCCTAGAACTTTGTTAAACTAAAATTTTTGAAGACAATAATGTGTAACTGACTGCAGGTGCCAGTGGAAAACAAGGCTGATGTTTCTGTCGGATTTCCTATTGAAATTATCTATGTTCTCTGATTTTCTTGCTTATATTTTGATTACTGTTATTCTTTCCTTCTAAATCTGTAATGGTGTACATTTTGTTAGGGTAATGTAGTATTCCTTTCACCACCATGGGGGGGTCCATCATATAGTTCAGTTGGGAATTTTACCCTTGACCTACTGAAGCCAAAGGATGGGTATGTGCTGCTGATCATGCTTATTACTTTATGAACTGCATTTAATAAGAAACAGCTGTGATATGATCTGAATCTCTTGTGGTCTTCAGCTTCTTCTACTACGTAGTGTATCATTTGATATCGTTCCGTGATGCCCCGACCAATACATCTCAGTGGCCTCTGAGTTAATGACTTATACTGTGATTTTGAACCATGGTAAATACAAGGGATCTTCCTTCCTAAGCTAGCATGCCCGGGTATACTTTAAGCCAATTGTTGTTATATTTGGGCAGACTTACAAGTGATCAGCCTGGCAAAATAGGGTTGCCTGCAAAGATTAACTTAGGTAAAGTGTATCAGTACATCAGGCTATTCAACTTCCTAGGAAGGTCTTGGCATTGTCAATCACAATTATGATTCCGACTTGCCAACCATTATGCTTAAACTCACTGAAAACTTCTCTTAGACATAACCAATTATGCCATGGAGAATTAGTGTCCTGAATCTTGACCAAAAGGAAACTCTGGGTATAAGAGATGTTTCAAAAAATTAGTTGTTCAAATAAGCACTAAATGCTGTTTTTTTTAACTTCTCTTTCTTGGAAATCTCTAGTGAATTTCAATGCAAGAAGGATTTTTGTTCTACTATGCATTTTCTGCCATCTTTGTGTACTGAATGAATTTTGCAGTGTTACAGTGTTTTTTCTTCAAAAACTTTGAATGCTACTGGATTATACGGCACCTGCAAATAGACTTGCCAATCCTGGAGTGGTGTTCTATATTCAGAAATAAATTTGCATCATCTCTGCAGGTATTCAATGTTTCAAATTGCTCAATCAATAACCCCCAACATCATTATGTTCTTACCTAAAAATGTAGACCAACGTGAAGTGGAAGAACTTTCTTGGCTGTCTTCTCCTCCTCTACATGTTGAGGTATTTTTTCTACTGGTTGATACATTAGCATGAAATGCTGAATACATGCCATCATTCTTGAAGTCCTTTACATGCTAAAGCTGGTTAGACGCATGCAGATTGAAGAAAATTACGTGCAGAGCAGTTTAAAGGGTATGACTGCCTATTTTGGTGATGCTCCTTTCAGGTAACTTGGTTGTCTTAACTTTTCTCGAGTTGAAACTTTCTGTCGAGTAGTTATCCTCCATGTCTTCATCACAGCTACCACTTTAGAAGATTACAGTAGAAACTTTAATAGTGGGAGAGGCTCGAACTTCCTCTTTTTTTTATTGCTAAAACGAAATTTTGTTCCCATGTGTCAGAATTTCTTCTACTAAATATACAGTGGTTAGAGCAATGTTTAAGTCATTTGTCTGTGGATGCAGTTGGTTTTTGTGAGAGTTTCTCTTCATTGCCAAGTTTGTGCAGGTAAAGTTAAGAAACATTTATCTAAGATGGAAGCTACTTTCAAATGGAAAGTGGAAACAATTGCATTGTTTACACGTATTGATAACATCTCTATTACACTTTTACTCAATACTAGATCATTTATCATGAATACACATGAGACCCACCATTTACAAGTGAGCTACTCATTCATACATGGTTGATGATCTACTATTAAGTAAAATTAAAAAAAGTGTAATCGAGAGGATATCAATCCTTGTTTACATATATGAGACCACTTTAATTGTGAAGAAATACCTTGTATACCAAATTGGGATCTCAAATGAGTAGACTCCTACATGAATGAATCCCGTTAAAAAAAGTTAACAAAATCCACTAATCCAAGGGTCCCGTTGATTTGGGATACCATTTGAGGTTCCTTTCATTTCTCTTAATTGTGCACTACGGGGCAAAATGGGTTTGTTTGAGAGGCTAAAATTCTCATCAATTACATTTTCACACCCTCATTCTTGACTTTGATCTCAAGTTAACCCTTGAACTATTAAATTGTTGCATTATCCAATCAATTGCTTGAGTTGGTTTTACGTTCTAGAGCAACAAATATCCACTTGTAGGGAAAAAGTGAAACGAACTCATTTAGTACGGAAGGGAAAGTAAGATAAAAGGCTAGCTGGTGCAGTAAAGCTTGGTTCATTATCCGGTGATAGGAATGAAAGACTGTTAAAAAAACAGAGGAAGATAGAAAGTATTTCAAACTGTTGCTCTTTGAATTGCTTCTTGTGTTATTGGAACTACTGGATTAACGACAATTCATTATTGGGGGGGTTATGACTAGAAAGAAAGGTCTATTCGATATGTTGCTTGTTTTAACGTGGATTAGTTATATTTGTTGTGAAAGGCAGTTAGCCAGGGAATAATTACCTAGTACGTACGTACATAAGTAGCCACCTTGTCAAATTTATCATAGACATTAATTGTGGGAACGTGAAAAAAAGAAATAAACATAGTTGCAATGCAAAAAATAGGCTAGTTTTAAGGGGCAATGTGAGATGGAGACTATAATTGAGGGTATTAAAGTATAATTTTTTTCAATTATTTTCACTCCGTGCTTGTCTCTTGTGCTGCCTTCGAATGCTTATGGATAAAAACTAGCCTTTTGGAAGCTTTGGTCTAAATAGTTTTTTTCTCGTTACCCTATCAACTGACTGCACAAGGCATGTAATTTCAGACGTCAAAATTTTTTCTTATTTTATATTCAAAGCAAGGACATGTTTATTATACCAAAAATTATAATTTTTTAAAGTAAAGTTGTAATTTTTTTTAAGGTGTATGTTACAACTTTAAAGAATATGTTTGATCATTGAAAGTTATGATTAATACAGAAATTTTCATGGATTATGGGTGTCACATCATAGCCTTTCTTTGAGCTGTTATAATTTTTTTTTAAAATTATAATTTTACCTATAAAAAATAAGCTGGTATAAAAAAAAATTTAGTACCGTAAAATTTTCCTATTGTTTCGGGGGTGATATCATTCAGTATAGACCTGGAGAATGGGGATGACAGTGGACCGGAGAAAAATAGGTATTTGTCCAAACTTGCTCTATTTGGATCGGGGATGGATTATACGTATTGGACGGTGGATATATATTTGAATACTCGTATAAATCCGCACGAGGATGAAGGTGGGGATGGATTTACCTTTACCCTCGCCCAGCCCCTGTTACCCATTATATATATATATATATATATATATTCATCTAAACCCATGAAACTGTCCTTGTTATTGAATTCTTTTTAATTTTGAGGTTTTGATTTTATGATAGTTTGAGGTTTTGATATATTTATATATATAATAAAGTAGAACGAAATTTGAATCCAAAAGATAAAGAGAGGTCCAGATCGTTTTGAAACAAAACATAAACACATCCAATGGACAACAAAATTCCAACATAAAAGACGGTTCAGATCATCTCAAAAATTTTGATCTAACGGTTTACAGTTAGTCCTGAATTTCTTTTCTTGTCCATGAAGAAATCTCTTATCGTAAAACTCTACACTCCTATCTTTCATACATCTCTATTTTAAATTTGAAAAAGTACAATAACAACTTAAATTGAATTCATTTTAAATTAAATGATCTAATTGTTAAAAGTGTATTGTTTGTACCTTGATTTAGGTTGATTTTGTTTAATTTCTAATTTTACAAGAAAATTTTGCATAAAATTAAAAATATTTCTATTAAACACACATAAAATATATAATATCTCTAAGTTTAATATTTTTTTTTCAAAATTTGACAGTTTAACATTTGATCCTAATAATTACATACATATCGTCACTACAACACAAAAATCAGTACCCAAATGGACAATGTCACTATTTTTGAACATGTAAGTTATTTAGTATATCGATTTTTTCAAAACCTTTGGTATAATATTTCATTAAAAACCATTATATACTTACTATATAATTTTTCGTCCTTTTTATTACAAACTGATTCATACCTTGAGTACAGTATAAGTAGATTTTCTTATCACGCATCTTAGTACCGATAGTTGATATTTACTTCTTACTTCTTATCAATCAATGAAGTTTAAATTGACTTTATAATTTATAAATAAAATCATCAAGTTATTATTTATACCAAAAATAAATCACTACTATATGAAAACCAATAGTTCTCAGAAAATTAAAAAAAAAATTCAAAGCTCAAATTAATCAGCAATTAAAAAAATAATAATAAGTGACCAATACAAAAAAAATAAGATATCAATTGAACCAACAAAAAATATTCAAAACCAATATAATTGCTATGTGTTGAAATCTATATAATAAAACATGAGTGTATTTGAATTTTATCCCAATCATATTTTTCCCCTCAAAACTACCACCAATCACTTATCTTACCCATCATCCTTTTGTCAGACTCAAACGTCAAATCACATCACTTATTTATATCATATGTTTAATCATGTATATATTTATTCCCTAAAAATATTACATTACTCATTTCTATCATATATTTAATAATTTAATATTTGATTANCTCTCACCCGAACATGACCCGTTTATTAAATGTGTTTGGCGTGTCAACCCGTTTATCACCCAAATTCGTTAAGATCTCATCCAAATCCGTTTAATTCGTATCGATTCGTGTTGGTTAATCGTGTCGTGTCGAATTTTGACGGTACTAGATATCTACATATGCTTGAGGGGAAAGGATAGAGAAACAAAAGGGAAAAGAAATTTGGGAGTGAACTCGGATTTTTGNGTAAAAAAAATTGATATAATGAGATCAATTTTTTGGACGCTCAAATTTTATATTTTATCGTGCCTTCAGGCACGGGTTGTGACTAGTTATTTATATATCCTATCTTTATGTGTTGAAATTTTATAAGTAACATAGTGTTTTCAGGCACGGACAAATAACTAGTATATATGTATAAACCCATAAAACTGTCATCAAGTATATATTCATATACATATACTCGAAGATAGTTTCATGAGTTTATATATATATATATAAATAAAGTAGAACGGAGTTTGAATCCAAAAGACAAAGAGAAATTCAGATCGTTTTGAGACAAAATATAAACAAATCCAACAGACAACGTAATCCCAACATAAAAGACGATTCAGATAGATTTAGTATTATTGATCCGACGATCCTAATTAATGTATATTCTAACAATACTCAACTACATTCTTTTTATCTCTTCTCATCTCCATTCAAAACATTGGAGAGATTGACTAAGACTCTATTACATTCATTTTATCTCTCATCATCTTCATTTAAACTATTGGAGAGTTTGACTTAGACAGTTGTATATCTATATATATCTATCTACACTAACAATATAGAGGCAATTTTAAATTTTTAAAATTAAATTTAATACTCTAAATTTAAAAGAAACAGAAAGAAGAACATTTAAGATTTAATTGAAATTTAAATATACGATTTAGATATTATCAAAATTCATCCTATCCAAATATTAAATATGTATAAAAAATTGACTAATTATCACCAATGTAAAATGTGAAGCTAATTGTCATTTTTATAATTAAAAAATATCAATTATTCACTAACAATCTATTAAATTTATTCAATAAACGATGTTTTAAACATTATCACTAAAATATTAGTATAATAAAACTATTAAACTAAAATCTAAGAGACATAGTAAAAAATTAAAAATCAATTGGCACATAATAAAGACTATAATCAATACTCGAATAAAAATAAAAAATAATTTTTCATAGAAAAAATAAAATCAAATGAAGATTAATTTAAAGCACTTTCACTTGCAAAAATTCATAATAAAATGAAAGTCATCAGAAAAAAGTCATATTATAATAAAAAAAGACTAAATAATTATATATATGTGTGTATAACTTTTAGAATATATATATATATATATATATATATATATATATATATATATATATATATATCATATTTAAAAAAAAAATTGAGGATGGGCCTGTGTCCACCCTCGCCCCTGTGTAGCTCTGTCCAAATATGTCATCCTATATCTATCTATCTATCTATCTATATCTATATGATCCTAATTAGATTTTTATTTCTTTTACATCTGTTTCTCTTACTCACACTCTCATCTCTCATAACTTTATCTTCTGAGAGTTTGACTTGGACGACTATATATATATCTAATAATAACATAATACATCTAATACCCATTAATACTCAAATCTCTCTCTATATCATATTCTCACCTATCATAAATTTATCACATCTATCATATAACTCTCTCTCTATACACCCGTCAACACACACATGTCAATATCAACTCCTACAAAAAAAAAGAAGATATTTTTTAGATATAATGATTAAATATATAAATTGTATACATGTGATATTTTTTAGGAGTCATGTTTTTAAAGAAGTTTTGTCAAAAAAAATTTTAAAATAATGTTTTTAAATTAATTTTGATTTGTGTAACTAAAGAAAATAATAAAAAAATAAAATATTTTTGAAATATTTATATTGCATAACCGGTGATCAAAGTTTTTTGACTTGCTTAGTACCTTCAGGCACAGGTTATTATTAGTATATATATATAAACCCATAAAACTGTCCTCAAGTATATATATATATTTTCATGAAACTATATATATATAAGAAAATATACGGGATGGGACTGAACCATTGGACGGGTACAAGGGAAGTGAGAACGGGGACGGAAATTAAAAATTTATCCACGGACGGGGATAGGGTTGAAAATAATACCCGTTAACAGGGGTATACCAGGGATGGAAGGAGTTTTTTTAAGCGGGTATGAGAATGGAGACTATATCTCCACCCTCACTTCAGTCCATTGATATTCTTACCGGAGAGCAAGAGGGTGATTGTGATGGGACACGTGTCACCAGAGGGAGCCTGGAGAGCATATCAAGGGTGAAAAGGGCAGAGTCTTGGCCTTGTTGAATGACATATAATTGGTTCGGGAGAATCACATTTTCTACCTTGAAAGATTTAAGAAATTTTATTTTGCATATTCAAAGATTAATTTTTTTATATTTCACTCTTAATGTATTCAAAGTGTGAAATGTGACATTTTCGCTATCTGTAATTGTTTATTCCAATAAAAATCATCATATTGACGTCTTGACATAATGAACATTGGAAGCAAACTGAAAAGGGTGGAATTTTGAGCATGGGCCGCCACAACTTCAGGCCAAAGAATCCCATAGCCCAAGAAGAATGTCCTAGATTAGCCCAGTAGAACAGAGTAAAACCCAATGGGAATTAGAAAGACAATGGCCCAACCCAGACCCAGTCAAGCCCCAGCCTAATAATGGCCCAAGGAAGAAACGGACCGTTCATACCTAAACAATCCCACCATGCCATGCGTCCGAGGGACAAAGGGACCATCTCTAAAACGTGCAACGTATTCCCGGACACAGAGGATGGTGGAGCTTAAGGTCCCAGAGATCGTGGACACTAGGAGAACGGCGGAGAAAGGCTTTTGCTGGACAAGGACAGGAGGTCCTCACAGGATCAACGAAAAGGTAGAAGATATCACAAGGAACCCTTAGAAATGACTCATATATAAAGAACAGTGTCTTACCAGAAAAAGAGAAACTTCTCCCAACCAAAAAGAAACTCTGTGAACAACCCCCACTCCCGAAAAACGGCTCAAAGCTTGTAACTCGACTATATTCAACAGAAACTCAATGCACAACAAGGAGTAAGAGAGTCAATTATAATTGACGTAACCTTGATCTATCGACTAAAGCGAACCACTTATTTCTTTTTGTCCTCACTTTTAGCAAACACCTCATTCCCCAAATTAACCGAAAACGTTAAAGCGAATAACATTCCACACTTTAGCCTTGGGCGGCAATTTCCGAGACCCCATCACTAACAAAAAAATTACATTACAATGATTTTAATACATCAAGGATGTAATATTAAAATTTTAATATTTAAAATGAAGTGAAAATACTTAATTTTTCGGCGTATAAAATATAATTTGCCCTATTAGCTTGGACACAACTTAAAATGGTAAGACAGTTCACAAGTTGCCAAAGAGAACCTTAATCCTAGCATAGCTCAAATAGTAATAAAAATGAGACATAAACTCAACGTCCTAAGTTTAATTCTTAACTACTTTTTACAATTAAATTATAAAAAATTTATTTCTCATTAATATCTTAGTCCCGACGTAAATAATCTGTCTTTAACAAACTAAAGAGAGAATTAGTCGTCCTGGACGTAAATTAGTCGACACTTTGACCGTGAAAAAAAACAAAACAAACAAACAAACAACAGCAGCAACCCTAAAAACATTTTTCGCTGCATTTGCTTTATGTTCAGAAAAAAAGACCAATCAATTTCCTGGTCACAAAATTAAAACAGCAAAGGGATCGAGGAAATGTGATCGTGTAGGTAGGGGAGGGAGCAGTGTTGATAGTGATTGCTTGGGTAACAAATGTTTAATTCGGGTATAACAATGGATAAAAAGTAACTGAAAATTTAATTTCAATACAATCCATATTACTGTTGTGCAATTTTTTCTTATCCCATCGCCATCATGTTTGGATTAAGTTTTGATAAAAGTACGAGCATATTATTATTTTTTGCATTGAAAAAAAGTTCCGACTTGATTCATCTAAAAAACAAGCCGAATTCAAATTGAGCTCAAATATAGCTCGACCAGATTATCAAATCCTACTTAAAGCCCCTAGCAATATTTAGAAATTCTGNGTAATAAAAATGAGACATAAACTCAACGTCCTAAGTTTAATTCTTAACTACTTTTTACAATTAAATTATAAAAAATTTATTTCTCATTAATATCTTAGTCCCGACGTAAATAATCTGTCTTTAACAAACTAAAGAGAGAATTAGTCGTCCTGGACGTAAATTAGTCGACACTTTGACCGTGAAAAAAAACAAAACAAACAAACAAACAACAGCAGCAACCCTAAAAACATTTTTCGCTGCATTTGCTTTATGTTCAGAAAAAAAGACCAATCAATTTCCTGGTCACAAAATTAAAACAGCAAAGGGATCGAGGAAATGTGATCGTGTAGGTAGGGGAGGGAGCAGTGTTGATAGTGATTGCTTGGGTAACAAATGTTTAATTCGGGTATAACAATGAATAAAAAGTAACTGAAAATTTTATTTCAATACAATCCATATTAGTGTTGTGCAATTTTTTCTTATCCCATCGCCATCATGTTTGGATTAAGTTTTGATAAAAGTATGAGCATATTATTATTTTTTGCATTGAAAAAAAGTTCCGACTTGATTCGTCTAAAAAAACAACCCGAATTCAAATTGAGCTCGACCAGATTATCAAATCCTACTTAAAGCCCCTAGCAATATTTAGAAATTCTGTTGACAGAGGCCAATACATTGATCAAAAGAAAGCCAAGAGACAAAACCCAAATAAGACTACAAGAAAGAGACTGATATAAAACTGAAATGGCAATCAATATAGCAGAATCAAGATACATAACAGGTTCAATGAAAATATATCTAATACCCAAGCTCCCACATCAAAAAAGACCTAGTAATATGTATTATGTAATAACCTAGTAATATGTAATAACAGTACCGCAAATATGAAATTTAAGAAAACAAACGTCACAACGGTCACCCATTTGCTCTTTCCCTCATCTCTAAAAAGGCGTACTAACAAATGATCTCAGAACAAAGAGAGAGATGCAACAACTAGAGTAAGAATAGCAGAAATGGCAACCACAGAACCACCTGAGCTTGCGGGGGCCGGAGCTGGAGCAAACTCGTTAGCTCCCACAACAGTAGGAGCAGCAGCAGTGGATCCTGGAGACACAGTCACCGGCGCAAGAGCTGCAGCATACAATTAGCAATTAGTGTTTCAACCGGTACACTTAACAACAATTGAAGCCACAAATTAAACCACCTTATATTTCATAAAGTAATCACAATCACATTTTTCTTCCTATATATGAGTTTGGAACCATTTAATTAAGGACAATTTTCAAGTCTCGTCCAAGTTACAACAAGAGAGGATTCCCGTATCTAGGCCTACCAAAGGCCTCGTTCTGTAATCAAGAAACACAAAAAATTAGCTTTCCCTGACACGAGAGTGGGTGAAGGGGGGCTAAATTCATTAACTTAAGTTGAATGGGCAAGGAACCTGCTTAATTAAAGCTAAGAACCGATATGAGGCACATTGATTATCAAATATGTGAACAATGGTTCATTCCTTGGCAGAAAGACAAATTGGCTAAAGTTGAAGGGTTATGGGGTGTTTGGTCGGGGATGAAAAGATGAAAGTAGAAATGATACATTCCATTTTTTGTGCTTGGTAAGAGGGAAAAAAAAGAAGGAAGGATTAATTTGTGTTTGATTTGAATGAGAAATTGAAAGAAAAGAAAAAATATAGATACATATTTTACCATTGTATCTATATAGAAAATTAGAGTGTACATAATATATAATAGATAAATAGTATATGTGCCTATATTAAGGGGTGTAAAAGAAAATAACATATATTTCAACACACATCATTAAATGTTCATCTCCCTTTTCTCCCAATTTTAGAGGGATAGATTTTGATAAGTTTAAAGAAAGGCTAATATTTCTCCTTTTTCAGCTTTCTCATTTTTCTTCCTCGCCAAACATGATATCTTCTATATCCTACTAACTTTTCATCCTTTCAATTTTTTATGCTTCCACTTTTCCATTATACCAAACAAAACATTAGCACCTACATTAGGCAAATTGATTACCATATATCTAAATAGATCTTCATTCGATGGTCGGATAATTTGGATCTGTAAGACCGACAATGAAACAAAAAAAAAAAAAAATTACTAAGTCGGCAGTCGCCACAATATCTTGATTCTATATTCTATCTTCTTTTATCCATGTAGGATTATCCAAAAATCAAACACTTGGCCCCAAGTCCTGCATGCTATAGTGCTTGCTATAAATGAAATGACCCATTTCACCATAAACACTTGGGAAGAACAGCAATAGAGAGCCACGTGAATGTGTCCAGAGCATATGGTTGATTATTGATTAACCAATGTGATACTTTATACATAAATGGCAAAACAAATAATTAGACCAAAAGATGAGGGGCAAGTTGGAGAAGAATCGAAAAGACATCCTAGAGGCTTTCTCCAACAATATAAAAATTGGCTTTAAACACAAATATGAAACAAAAACAATTTTTAATAGCATAAAATAATTTAGTTTCTATCAATCACATTACTAAGATCCTCTCGAATACTTTTTTTTCTCCAAAGAGTAATCCTATTTTGACCTAAAAATCTAGCCGAATTTACTGACATAATGATTTGGTTTCATTGAAACCATTGGATCAACACTAAGTTCTAACGTTTGATGGAGTCCACAATTAATTTAAGGGTCATAGTGAATTAGGTCAACATATTAGTCAGTAAATTAGATCCTAATACCATTGCTCTTCTCCAAAGTATATATAAATGGCACACTCACTTAATGCATGGTGCATAATAATAACAACATTCTCCTTTGTTAGATCAGGATTTAAAAGAAACAAGGTAATGAAGAATCAAAAGATCAAATCCAAATCCAAATCCACAGGCATAAACATATTTAAAAATTTATGACTAACACTAAATCAAAGCAGAAAGCAAATATAAACAGAGTATGAAACAGGTCAAATATAAGTTCATTTACATACCAGGAGCTGCACCAGGAACAACACTCACTGTCCAAAGAAAAAAACAAGGAAAAAAAAATCTTGTAAATTTTCAGACTCAAAAAACAATGCATATGGGTATAATATAACACGAACTTTTCCAGGAAAGTACTTTTCCCGAGAAACAAACAGAGTAGAGCATGCCAAGAATGCAATTAAACAGAGAAAAGCGAACTAAAGTTCCTATAATCAAACATTGCGATAATGTAAGCAAGTAAACAGGGCCAAAAACGAAGTGAAAACCAGGGAAACGGAGGAAAGGTGGCCAGATAAAATCCTAGGGAGAATGGGAGAAAATTTTACAGAGAAATTGTTAGACAAGAAAATAAAGCTTCAATGAGAAATAAGAGTAATCCTAGAGAGCAAATTGCCTTGGAAAGCAAACAAAAAAAATGCGAGAAAAACCTAAAAGACAAAATAATACAAAAGTAGGAGCCAAATATAAAAGCCTGATGAGAAGGAAATCGTTTCTGCGAATAAAATTTTCTCCTGAAACAAACAGAGAAACTGGGTAAGAAAAACCTTATCAACCGGAGCCAAGAAAAAAAAAAGCTTAAAGAAAGAAAGGGTTTCTGAGAAGAACATTTTCTCGAGAAACATGCAGTATGGAAACAAAAGAACAAGGGAGATAAAAGCCTAAAAAGACGGAAAACTATTCTGAGAAAGAAAAAAAAACACATTTTCTCCAGAAACAGAGAGAACTGGGCAAGGAAGACCTCCAATGGAGATAAAACAGAGCAGTCCCAGTAAGATCATTTTCTCGGGACATAAACAGGAGAATAAAGAAATCAGGAACCCCCACCAAAAAAAAAAAAAGGAATTGCAAAAGGGTCTCACATCCACAATAGCTAACAGAAGCAGTGTAGAAACAAAAAGAGAGAGAACTGGGTAATGAAAGCCTTAAAAGGAAGATAAGCAGTCGCAATGAGAAAATTTTCTCGGGAAACAAAAAGGAGCAAAATGTATAAAGATATCCCAGAGGAGAAGGACAAGTATTAGACGAAGTCACTCACATCCACAGTTGCTAACAGAAGGAGCAGAGACATGACAAGCAGAGGGTAGACTGAAAGCCTTGGTGACATTCAAAGTGACGCCCAACTGAGCACTGTTTCTGAAAGCCTCACAGAGACACTCTGCGTCGGTTTTCAGCACCGTCTTCAACCCAGAACAACAAGTTCCCTCAGGCTTATTCACGGTACTACCGCTGGTAACGAAGGAGAGACAGTCCGCCATGTTCAACACCAGGTTCGAGCAGTCCACGGCTGGTGCTGGTGCCGCATGGTGTGCAGAGTGAACGCTGGCGAAAGACCATATGGCAAGAACGGAGAAGAGGGTAGCCATTGTTGTTTTCTTCGCCATTTTCTTTTGCGTGTGAGAGAGAGAAACAGATGGAGGTTGGGTGGAGATTTGGGATTGATAGAGAGGGGTTAAAATGGTGTGAGAGAGTTGGGAAGAGAAAGGGGTTCTTGGGGAGTGGGGATGCGGGGTGCGTCCTGGTGAGAGGCGGTTTTTGAAGGAAGAGTACTTGAGCCATGTGGTTGTAGGTGTTGTGGTTTGATGTGAACAAGGGAGACACGTGGTGGTTTTTCCGAGCTGGAAGAGTTTTTTGAAATTCGAAAACCAATAATATTATTTAGACTTATCGAGTAATGATATTGAGAATTTTAGAGTCACTCTTCTCCTGATTTTTATATTTTTAAGGACATTTTTTATATTATTAAAAATATTATTAATATTCTTTTTAATTTATATTTAAATATCACTAACACTCTCTATCATTAAATCACTATTTTTAACCAAAAAAAAGATTCTTTTGAAATACAAAAAATGCCTCGACATAAACTCTAAATAATTTTTCTATATAAAATTTTATTAAAATTTAAACCGATTAAAATTTATTTTTCTGCATATTAAAATTCGAGTTGATAAAATTTATTTTTCTACAAATTAAAATTTGAGCCGACCTGGTTAAATTTTATTTTATTTTTAAGCATTAAAATTTGAGTCTATTAAAATTTATTTTTTTACATATTAAAAATTCGAGCCGATTTGACCTCCACTTGAATTGTTAGTGCTAATTAAAATTCGTTTTTGAGTTGATTAAAATTTATATTTTTTTACTTATTAAAATTTGAGTCAATTAAAATTTATATTTTTTTACGTATTAAAATTTAGATCGATTAAAATTCAATGCGAGTAGATTAAAATTTGATTTGAGTCAATTAAAAATAATTTTTAATTAGCTCAAATAGAATTTTAATCGGTTCAAATTTTAATACATAAAAAAAATAAATTTTAATTAACTTGAATAAAATTTTAATGGACACAAATTTTAATACATAAACAAATATAAATTTTTTAAATTAATAAATTAAGTTCAAATAAAATTATTGTTATTTTTTTAGAGTTTGATTTGAAAACCCAATGTAAAAATTGCACTTATACCTCTGGAACTATGTTCTTCATTTCACATCTTTTCTTAAACTATCTATTTTTTGTTACATTACGATCGAAACTATTGAATTGAGTTTCATATAATCCATCTATTAATTTTATCTAATTTTTTCATAATAAATAAAGATAAAAATAAGATTTGACAATATAAAGAGATGCAGTTTTTCTTGATTTGCTCCTTAATATGGTAGAATTTTATTTTTGGAATAATTTATCTTGAAAATAAAAAGTCATCGATCAACATAATGTGATACGCATTCCAACAATAGTGTGAGATATAATGTGAAAAGTGGAGAAGTTTGTAGGATACAGTGAAAAGAGATTTATAGTTTAAGGGATCTAAGTGTAATTTTCTTAAATACCGGAGTGAATGTTGACTAGCGTGGGGCCACATAAATGTTATGTCGGATGGGATCACATTAATGTTATGATGCAGGGGTGGGGCCGCATAAATGTTATGCCCTTTCCTTAGTTCAATAGTCACTGTTAGGCGGCGTATTCACCCTACCTATCGATAGAATTTTGGACAAAATTCAGTTTATTTCCTTGGGTTTAGGTGTTTCGCACATAACTCCCTTATAATTTAAAAATTAGCACATTATCTGTTTATGTTTTTGGATCGATATGCACAATTAACACCGTAAACAGAAGTGATAAAATGACTTTAGTACTCTCAACTATACATCATCTTCTTCCCCCCTTTCAAACGTTGCCTAATTTTATAACAAATCAACTAATCACTCAACTTTACAAGCTTTTTTCTCTCTCCACAAAGCATCAAAATTCCTCAAACCAATGTCAATATCCTCCGTTCTAAACCTAGTTTTAAACCCAACAGACTTGTTTCCTTAAATAGCCCCCATGACCCACGAATTTAAGCTCAAAGGTGATCACAAACTCATTTTGACAGGTTATGTACATATGTCACGATTTTTAATTCAAATTTTTACCCATCAAATCTCATTATTTCTCGATTCTAACTTCAAAAATGGATTCCTTGACCCTAAAAATGGTGAATTAGGCCTCATTCACCTCCGAAACTCTAAATTTTAAATACCCAAAAATTCAAGTTTCAAACTTAAACAAGGAGTTTTGATTTTCTTTCACTCTACACCTCACCCACTAAAAAAACTTTAGGAAATTGTTATTGAATATGAAAACAGGCTTACCCTATCACAGAATTGTGGATGATGCCTTGTAGCAAAAGTTCTCTTTACAATTAACAGTTCAACACTCATCTCAAAACCCATTTGAAAACCATTTATAATTTTGCATTTGAAGCATCCAATAGAAACTCATACCCAATACTGAGTGTGAATATATGAAAATTAAATAGTAAGTATGTTTTAAGAGGTTATTGAGACAGTCAGCGTATTTGGAGAAAATGTCTTTTATGGAAGAGGACTCAGTGGTCACTGATCACTATTCTTGGCTTCTTTGATGCACTTTGTAAGATTGACTCAAAGAAAGAGAGAGAGATTATATTGACGGAAGCGTTGAGGTTTGGAAGTCATGAGGATGAGCTTGTGGAAGGCCGAGGAGTATAACATCTGTTAACATAGGGTCATTTTTTACATTTGGGTATATTTATTTTGGAGGGAAGCTGATAACTTTGTTGATCAATCGCCAAACTAGAGCGTCCTCTCCATTTTCGTCTGTTCTAACCAAAAACCTAACAGTTGCAATTTAATCCATCACTACAGGGGTGATGTGTTTATTTTCAAATAATAAGGGGATCATCTGCTCAGGGCACAAACTACAAGGGGGTAAATTGGAATTTGCCCTAAAATTTTTATCTCTTCGATATTTTGTGGAAAAAAATTTTTTTTTGACCTATTCTATTTAATTAAGTGTATTATTTTTACTCAAATTTTATCTAAAACAATTAAAGAAAAAGTTGGGTAAAAAATTGGATAAACATATTTTTTTAGTTATTAATTTTTAAATTATTTTAGCAATTTAATTAAATAATATATACTAATTAACTGACACAATAAATTAATAACACTACAAAAAATACAATAAATTCAATAATACATAAATAATTACAATAAAACATAACAAGAAAATTATAAACATCAATATATTATATATAAGAAAGTCATAAACATCAATAAAATATTAAAATTTCTAAATTTTTGGATTTTAATTTTTAGGAATTTACACACACACATATATATGTGCGGGTAGAGTAAGATGAAAATATAAAAATTTTTAACTATTCTGTATTTTTATCCGAAATTTTGCAGAATACAAAATTTTTTTTAATTGATCTACCCGAGTCTTTCGAGTAATCAATAAATAGAGTCAAGTAGGGTATGATAGAGTCGTAATTTGTGGGTAATCAAAATTTTGAATACCCCTAGTCAGGATGTATAGATTAGTTTGCGCGTATTTTGATTTTTTTTTTTTTTATTCGATCAATGGTAAGTCATTCACGTTGGTATATATTTTTTCAACACAATGCCTCCAAAGGCTTATAAATAGTAGTGTTTACTACTGTAATTTTTAGGCGATGCTCCATGCATCGCTAGCCCAGGGTAAAAAAAAAAAAAATTCATTCATGTCGATATTAAAATATTCAAGAGAGATAAATCTCTTATGACCTGACTCCAATAGATTAATTTGTTTATTAAATGCTGTATCTAAAATGATGTGTCAAAATCCTGTATATTGAATATTTTGTAAAAGTTAATAGACCTCATTAATGTAACAACTCACATTAATTTAAAATAAAAAATTTAGTAAGCATATCATTACTCCCCATTCTATCATGTAATTGAATAAGTGAGGAATTAAAAGTTGAGGGTTTTAACTCTAATTAAAAATAAGATTTTTATTCAATGTTATCAAATGGTCCTTAATGGATAAATCAACAGATAAGATAAATTACATCGGATAAATTATGTTTTTACTTTACTACCAACATCATGTGCTTTATTCTTAAAAGTTCAAAAATAGTTTGACTAGGAGAGAGAGAGAGAGAGAGAGAGAGAGAGATATGTCCAAGCGTGCATTCTAAATCATGGAAGAGACATGATGTTAGTAGTAAAGTAAAAAAAGAGTGATTGCCGGTTCAATGTCCGTTAGCTTTTTTGAAGATCTTTAGTCCAAATTTAACGGTGATTAAACGCTTTTTGTTATAAGAATAATGTAAAAAAGATTCTTATAAGACTTGTACTTTGCGATCCGAGAAATTGATTGGGTCCACCCGACTAACCATTTCATTTGCTTTATGTCATGTATATGCGGCGCATGTCGTTTTTTCATGACAACTTTTTTGCTGGGTCAAACCCCCGTAGGTCCGATATCGAAATTTCCAGGTCCGAATTTTAAAAAATAAAAATAGTTTACGGTACTTAAAATAAAAAAATTAGTACCGAGTTTTTTAATTTTTGTAACAAAAAAATTTATAATTTTTATGGTTGATTTTATAATTTTTGAGAGTATTTTTATCACTTTTGTTATAGTTTTGCGATCAATCCTAATATTTTTAAGATCGTACAAAAGTTATAAAAATATACACAAAAGTTGTAATAATAGTATGATATCGAATTTTTTTTTCTGGTACTGTAGACTCTTTTTTCAAATATCATAATAAAACGTTTTTATTTTTTAAAGGTACAATTATTTAATAATTGGTCATAAATTATTTCAACTAATTGTAATTTTAGAATCGACCATGTCACTTGCAGTTATAACCAGATGGTTCCACAGTCTTCCTCTCATTAGTAAAAATGAAATCCCATGTTAAATGGCATTTGGAAACACGTTCTTTTTTCTTTTTTTTTTTTTGGTTCTAGTTTAGGAATTTTAAGTTCAGCGGAGACGTAGCCTAAAAATTTTGAGTTTAAAACTTAGTAATTTTCTTGGGGTCAGATTATAAGATATTTATCTTTTGTGAATTTTCTAGTCTGACGTGGATAATCTGTCTTTAACTGAACTGAAAAAAAAATTAATTGAAATACGCATAAGCTGATCTGTGCACCCTAACTTAAAAACCTAAAAAAAAACCTACGATTTGTTTGAGACGTGGAATTTATCTCACCATGCAAAACTAGAAATACCCCTCAAATTTTTATCTATCATACCAAGCAACATAGAAGGAAAATATATACCACCAAGTGGGGTGGTCGAGTTTATTGGCCGATTTTTTCACTTTTGAAGAGGTTTGAGCGTACCTTGTAGTTCACATTAAAATTTAGTGGTTGACCACTATACAAACTTAGTTAAGTTCGTTTTTCAGATATATAACAGGCCGTAGTCAAGGGTCTAATAATTCTATCGATGATGACCTATCAGGGTCGTCTCTGGGTATTCTCCATTATTCCATTCCTTTTTTCTCTAGGAAAAAAAAAAAGAAGGAAAATATTTTTTTTTTCAATTTTTTCTCCCTTCATTTTTTTTTTTCGTGGTATGCGGAGCATTAGTGGGCTAAGCTTTCCACATCATTATGCTAAGTGTGTGCAGTGTGACCGTGGCATCTAAGTATTCCAAAGTCTCCTCCCTTTCAAAATCATGAACTAAAATTAAATTGCCTTTCTCTCTTGTGAGCCCAGGCATGAAGAATCGCCATGATTGTGATTGATTGAGCTTTGTGAATCCCACTGGAGATCAGGAGTCTATGGGTCTACACCCAACATTGCATGGGCATCTTTTTTTTTTTTTCCTTTCTTAGTTGTGAACATGGGACATCTTTATCACTTTTTGCTACTCCTTTTTGGTCCAATATAACTCACACCACCTCCCTCCCCACCAAGGGAATTAGATTCCAATACCCCCCCCCCTCTCTCTCTCTCTCTCTCTATATATATATATATGAAAGTATGACAAGAAGCAATGCATGTGCAAAGTATTTTTGTTAATGATGGGGCAATTTTTTTGAAAAAAAAAGAAGGTTAAATGAGTAGTTAAATGGGTGCGAAAGAAAGATGAAGTGGAAAATGTAAACATTTTGAGTTAAAAGGAATGAAATTCTCTCCAGTACTTTTTATTTCTTTGCAATTTCTAATAAGAATTTTCTCCCGAAGAAAAGAAAATCTTGCATAGATTTGGTCATTCCACTAATGTGCATTGCATTAGGGATTTGAGGGGGTCATTTGTTGGGGAATCATGTCCTTTGAGAGTTCAAACTGTGGGGGCTTTGGCTGCCTTTTACGCGTTAGATTTGGGTGTGCAGTTGGGGTTTTACAAAGATTCAATTGGAAGGAAACATTTATTAACATAATTACCTATAAGACCGTTTAGTTTGGGGGGGCATATCTCCTTGGGATTGGATAAACGGGGGCCCAGGGGGAGGGGGGAGAGGAACAATTCTTATGTTCGACAAATGTTTTCCTCAGATTATGAATCTGAAATCACAATCATCACTACAAATAATCCCATGTATGTAGGAATGTTGAAATCCACCTTAGTGGTGGTATTCAAATGGGTAAATTTAGATTAGAAGTAAAATTATTAATGTGCATTGCATCAAATCAAACACTTACACTAATATTATACTTATCACTTTTTTAAAATTATCTTTGTATATCATTTTAATATAAATCATTAAATTAGTGATGAATCACATTAAATTTATCAAATATTTAATAATTAAAATCGTACCACATCTATGCAGAGAAAATAATAATGGTGTGCATGTCATGAAAGAGGTATGAAAAAAGGCCTATGAATGGAATGATTTGATGAGCTGGTCAAGCGTGATTAGGGAAAGCGCCCCACGGTCCAATGCAATCTATAGAGGTTACTTTTCGGTGGAATACTTTTGCTCTGCATTTTTTGTGTTCTCACTCCCAAAAAAAAATAGGCCCCACTGGGGGGACCCCATGGTATACTTCAAATTGGCTTGTCAAATAGATTATATTGTGTCGCATTATTAATTTGCATAAATCTTATTGTACCCTTAGTCGCATAATTTTTTTGAACTCTTAACGCTCTTACATTCCATGTGTGGACTCGTGCTTTGCGAACGAATTCGTGCTCTCATTTTATAAAATTCGTGGATTCGATTAATTCGTATTTTTACTTATTTATATACTTAATTATTATTACTTAAATTTTTATTTTGAAAATATTGACCCAAATCTAAAGATACATATTAAACTAAAAATATATTTATAAACTATAATTGCAATTTTAAGACTTGATAATCAACATAAAAATTCAATAGTTTGTCTTATAGTTATACATGAAATTTTATTTTTTTATATTTTATTTATATTAAACTTTTATGAGTAAACTAGGGGTAATCCGAGACTAAAGTTATGGTGTAATGTAAATAATTTTGTGAGGGATATTGATAGTCGTCGGATGAATCTATATGAGACCGTCAGATGAACTTATTACAATTTATTTTATTTTATTTTATATTATTAATGTGTGTCTGCGTGCGTATAAAACAGCGCCCTTGAGACACTCTAACTCTTAATTTTTATTAAATGTTGACATTTTTGCGCTGCCGCTCTCCGCTCAATGTGATCTAGATTGTATCCAAATATTTATTCATAATTATGTATTAAGAAGTTCACAACAATGTACAAAATATGTTTAGTCAAGTACTTATCATTCTAATTAATTTAACATCTCAAATATGCCAACATACTTATGACTCAACTTGATCGTTGAGATTTAAAGACCTATCTTACGATTTATATTTTTATCATTTAACTACAATATATATCTATTTATTTACATTTAATCTATTAACTGCCATAAACATTTTAACTATACTTACCTATTAATCATAACAAATATTTTAATTATTCACTTAACCTTTTAATCTCGGTAAAAAAGTATACTTTACATGGGATACCCTAGTCTTTATACAACTCAAAGTTAAATATTTCATTAGTGAGATTTTTAAGATTTTTTATTTTGTAACCCCAAAAATTAAATTCCTTACCTCACACCCTAAATATATTAAAAGTTTTACAATGTGATCCTGTTAGTTTGTCTTGCTTATTCTGTCAAAAAATACCTTATTTATGTTGACAAAATGAGTAAAAGAAGTTAACAAAATGACTACATTGTAACATTTTTAATACATTGAGAGTACAAGGTGAGAAATTTAATCTTTGAAGGTATAAAATACAAATCTTAAATTTTTTAGGGTATAAAATATAATTCGCTATATTTTTCTTGTTAATAATTTTAAAAGCATCGTTTGCGCATACCTATGCATAGAAGAATCCCATTGGAACGAACGGGGGTATGTTATCTCGTTTGATTTACATGTAAAAATTAGCAAGACATAATGATAAAGTGAAATCAAATCCACGAAAAGAAAACGCGAGGTTATAGTAACATCGTGAAAAATATTGGAAAATGTAATCATATTATCATCATATATACATATAGTGACAAAGACAAAAATGTANAAGAGACATGATGTTAGTAGTAAAGTAAAAAAAGAGTGATTGCCGGTTCAATGTCCGTTAGCTTTTTTGAAGATCTTTAGTCCAAATTTAACGGTGATTAAACGCTTTTTGTTATAAGAATAATGTAAAAAAGATTCTTATAAGACTTGTACTTTGCGATCCGAGAAATTGATTGGGTCCACCCGACTAACCATTTCATTTGCTTTATGTCATGTATATGCGGCGCATGTCGTTTTTTCATGACAACTTTTTTGCTGGGTCAAACCCCCGTAGGTCCGATATCGAAATTTCCAGGTCCGAATTTTAAAAAATAAAAATAGTTTACGGTACTTAAAATAAAAAAATTAGTACCGAGTTTTTTAATTTTTGTAACAAAAAAATTTATAATTTTTATGGTTGATTTTATAATTTTTGAGAGTATTTTTATCACTTTTGTTATAGTTTTGCGATCAATCCTAATATTTTTAAGATCGTACAAAAGTTATAAAAATATACACAAAAGTTGTAATAATAGTATGATATCGAATTTTTTTTTCTGGTACTGTAGACTCTTTTTTCAAATATCATAATAAAACGTTTTTATTTTTTAAAGGTACAATTATTTAATAATTGGTCATAAATTATTTCAACTAATTGTAATTTTAGAATCGACCATGTCACTTGCAGTTATAACCAGATGGTTCCACAGTCTTCCTCTCATTAGTAAAAATGAAATCCCATGTTAAATGGCATTTGGAAACACGTTCTTTTTTCTTTTTTTTTTTTTGGTTCTAGTTTAGGAATTTTAAGTTCAGCGGAGACGTAGCCTAAAAATTTTGAGTTTAAAACTTAGTAATTTTCTTGGGGTCAGATTATAAGATATTTATCTTTTGTGAATTTTCTAGTCTGACGTGGATAATCTGTCTTTAACTGAACTGAAAAAAAAATTAATTGAAATACGCATAAGCTGATCTGTGCACCCTAACTTAAAAACCTAAAAAAAAACCTACGATTTGTTTGAGACGTGGAATTTATCTCACCATGCAAAACTAGAAATACCCCTCAAATTTTTATCTATCATACCAAGCAACATAGAAGGAAAATATATACCACCAAGTGGGGTGGTCGAGTTTATTGGCCGATTTTTTCACTTTTGAAGAGGTTTGAGCGTACCTTGTAGTTCACATTAAAATTTAGTGGTTGACCACTATACAAACTTAGTTAAGTTCGTTTTTCAGATATATAACAGGCCGTAGTCAAGGGTCTAATAATTCTATCGATGATGACCTATCAGGGTCGTCTCTGGGTATTCTCCATTATTCCATTCCTTTTTTCTCTAGGAAAAAAAAAAANGTATGAAAAAAGGCCTATGAATGGAATGATTTGATGAGCTGGTCAAGCGTGATTAGGGAAAGCGCCCCACGGTCCAATGCAATCTATAGAGGTTACTTTTCGGTGGAATACTTTTGCTCTGCATTTTTTGTGTTCTCACTCCCAAAAAAAAATAGGCCCCACTGGGGGGACCCCATGGTATACTTCAAATTGGCTTGTCAAATAGATTATATTGTGTCGCATTATTAATTTGCATAAATCTTATTGTACCCTTAGTCGCATAATTTTTTTGAACTCTTAACGCTCTTACATTCCATGTGTGGACTCGTGCTTTGCGAACGAATTCGTGCTCTCATTTTATAAAATTCGTGGATTCGATTAATTCGTATTTTTACTTATTTATATACTTAATTATTATTACTTAAATTTTTATTTTGAAAATATTGACCCAAATCTAAAGATACATATTAAACTAAAAATATATTTATAAACTATAATTGCAATTTTAAGACTTGATAATCAACATAAAAATTCAATAGTTTGTCTTATAGTTATACATGAAATTTTATTTTTTTATATTTTATTTATATTAAACTTTTATGAGTAAACTAGGGGTAATCCGAGACTAAAGTTATGGTGTAATGTAAATAATTTTGTGAGGGATATTGATAGTCGTCGGATGAATCTATATGAGACCGTCAGATGAACTTATTACAATTTATTTTATTTTATTTTATATTATTAATGTGTGTCTGCGTGCGTATAAAACAGCGCCCTTGAGACACTCTAACTCTTAATTTTTATTAAATGTTGACATTTTTGCGCTGCCGCTCTCCGCTCAATGTGATCTAGATTGTATCCAAATATTTATTCATAATTATGTATTAAGAAGTTCACAACAATGTACAAAATATGTTTAGTCAAGTACTTATCATTCTAATTAATTTAACATCTCAAATATGCCAACATACTTATGACTCAACTTGATCGTTGAGATTTAAAGACCTATCTTACGATTTATATTTTTATCATTTAACTACAATATATATCTATTTATTTACATTTAATCTATTAACTGCCATAAACATTTTAACTATACTTACCTATTAATCATAACAAATATTTTAATTATTCACTTAACCTTTTAATCTCGGTAAAAAAGTATACTTTACATGGGATACCCTAGTCTTTATATAACTCAAAGTTAAATATTTCATTAGTGAGATTTTTAAGATTTTTTATTTTGTAACCCCAAAAATTAAATTCCTTACCTCACACCCTAAATATATTAAAAGTTTTACAATGTGATCCTGTTAGTTTGTCTTGCTTATTCTGTCAAAAAATACCTTATTTATGTTGACAAAATGAGTAAAAGAAGTTAACAAAATGACTACATTGTAACATTTTTAATACATTGAGAGTACAAGGTGAGAAATTTAATCTTTGAAGGTATAAAATACAAATCTTAAATTTTTTAGGGTATAAAATATAATTCGCTATATTTTTCTTGTTAATAATTTTAAAAGCATCGTTTGCGCATACCTATGCATAGAAGAATCCCATTGGAACGAACGGGGGTATGTTATCTCGTTTGATTTACATGTAAAAATTAGCAAGACATAATGATAAAGTGAAATCAAATCCACGAAAAGAAAACGCGAGGTTATAGTAACATCGTGAAAAATATTGGAAAATGTAATCATATTATCATCATATATACATATAGTGACAAAGACAAAAATGTAGTAACCAAATGAAATTACTCTATGCTTGAGTTGGATCTCTTTTTTTGAACCAAAGACACAATAACAGCAACATCATCTAGCTTGCCACCAGTATATCCCACATATCCAGCTGCTTGTGCTGCATCTGCAAAGGGAGACCTTGCAGATGCAGAGCTCCCCACTTCTTGGGCTGTTCTGGCCAGGACTTCTGCGATTTCCTAAAAATAATAATAATAATAAAGTAAAATTAACTCGCATAAACAAATCAACAAACTAAATGAGAAGCTTCTCACAGAATTATAATAAATAAAGCTAGCCGTAATTGAACTCAAGCCGGGGTGGTAAAGTAAGCTGAAGCAGGCACAAGGGAGTGGCTGTAGGCTAAGCATAGTCCTTAAAGGTCAGAAGTACTCATGTTAGTTAGCACAAACACAGTATGTCACTTAGAGCATTCCACTAAATCTACAGTCCAAAATAATTAGGCTGCTCAAAATTAAAGGAGGAGCTGCATCCACGCGACTATNAAAATTTTGAGTTTAAAACTTAGTAATTTTCTTGGGGTCAGATTATAAGATATTTATCTTTTGTGAATTTTCTAGTCTGACGTGGATAATCTGTCTTTAACTGAACTGAAAAAAAAATTAATTGAAATACGCATAAGCTGATCTGTGCACCCTAACTTAAAAACCTAAAAAAAAACCTACGATTTGTTTGAGACGTGGAATTTATCTCACCATGCAAAACTAGAAATACCCCTCAAATTTTTATCTATCATACCAAGCAACATAGAAGGAAAATATATACCACCAAGTGGGGTGGTCGAGTTTATTGGCCGATTTTTTCACTTTTGAAGAGGTTTGAGCGTACCTTGTAGTTCACATTAAAATTTAGTGGTTGACCACTATACAAACTTAGTTAAGTTCGTTTTTCAGATATATAACAGGCCGTAGTCAAGGGTCTAATAATTCTATCGATGATGACCTATCAGGGTCGTCTCTGGGTATTCTCCATTATTCCATTCCTTTTTTCTCTAGGAAAAAAAAAAAAAAGGAAAATATTTTTTTTTTCAATTTTTTCTCCCTTCATTTTTTTTTTTCGTGGTATGCGGAGCATTAGTGGGCTAAGCTTTCCACATCATTATGCTAAGTGTGTGCAGTGTGACCGTGGCATCTAAGTATTCCAAAGTCTCCTCCCTTTCAAAATCATGAACTAAAATTAAATTGCCTTTCTCTCTTGTGAGCCCAGGCATGAAGAATCGCCATGATTGTGATTGATTGAGCTTTGTGAATCCCACTGGAGATCAGGAGTCTATGGGTCTACACCCAACATTGCATGGGCATCTTTTTTTTTTTTTCCTTTCTTAGTTGTGAACATGGGACATCTTTATCACTTTTTGCTACTCCTTTTTGGTCCAATATAACTCACACCACCTCCCTCCCCACCAAGGGAATTAGATTCCAATACCCCCCCCCCTCTCTCTCTCTCTCTCTCTATATATATATATATGAAAGTATGACAAGAAGCAATGCATGTGCAAAGTATTTTTGTTAATGATGGGGCAATTTTTTTGAAAAAAAAAGAAGGTTAAATGAGTAGTTAAATGGGTGCGAAAGAAAGATGAAGTGGAAAATGTAAACATTTTGAGTTAAAAGGAATGAAATTCTCTCCAGTACTTTTTATTTCTTTGCAATTTCTAATAAGAATTTTCTCCCGAAGAAAAGAAAATCTTGCATAGATTTGGTCATTCCACTAATGTGCATTGCATTAGGGATTTGAGGGGGTCATTTGTTGGGGAATCATGTCCTTTGAGAGTTCAAACTGTGGGGGCTTTGGCTGCCTTTTACGCGTTAGATTTGGGTGTGCAGTTGGGGTTTTACAAAGATTCAATTGGAAGGAAACATTTATTAACATAATTACCTATAAGACCGTTTAGTTTGGGGGGGCATATCTCCTTGGGATTGGATAAACGGGGGCCCAGGGGGAGGGGGGAGAGGAACAATTCTTATGTTCGACAAATGTTTTCCTCAGATTATGAATCTGAAATCACAATCATCACTACAAATAATCCCATGTATGTAGGAATGTTGAAATCCACCTTAGTGGTGGTATTCAAATGGGTAAATTTAGATTAGAAGTAAAATTATTAATGTGCATTGCATCAAATCAAACACTTACACTAATATTATACTTATCACTTTTTTAAAATTATCTTTGTATATCATTTTAATATAAATCATTAAATTAGTGATGAATCACATTAAATTTATCAAATATTTAATAATTAAAATCGTACCACATCTATGCAGAGAAAATAATAATGGTGTGCATGTCATGAAAGAGGTATGAAAAAAGGCCTATGAATGGAATGATTTGATGAGCTGGTCAAGCGTGATTAGGGAAAGCGCCCCACGGTCCAATGCAATCTATAGAGGTTACTTTTCGGTGGAATACTTTTGCTCTGCATTTTTTGTGTTCTCACTCCCAAAAAAAAATAGGCCCCACTGGGGGGACCCCATGGTATACTTCAAATTGGCTTGTCAAATAGATTATATTGTGTCGCATTATTAATTTGCATAAATCTTATTGTACCCTTAGTCGCATAATTTTTTTGAACTCTTAACGCTCTTACATTCCATGTGTGGACTCGTGCTTTGCGAACGAATTCGTGCTCTCATTTTATAAAATTCGTGGATTCGATTAATTCGTATTTTTACTTATTTATATACTTAATTATTATTACTTAAATTTTTATTTTGAAAATATTGACCCAAATCTAAAGATACATATTAAACTAAAAATATATTTATAAACTATAATTGCAATTTTAAGACTTGATAATCAACATAAAAATTCAATAGTTTGTCTTATAGTTATACATGAAATTTTATTTTTTTATATTTTATTTATATTAAACTTTTATGAGTAAACTAGGGGTAATCCGAGACTAAAGTTATGGTGTAATGTAAATAATTTTGTGAGGGATATTGATAGTCGTCGGATGAATCTATATGAGACCGTCAGATGAACTTATTACAATTTATTTTATTTTATTTTATATTATTAATGTGTGTCTGCGTGCGTATAAAACAGCGCCCTTGAGACACTCTAACTCTTAATTTTTATTAAATGTTGACATTTTTGCGCTGCCGCTCTCCGCTCAATGTGATCTAGATTGTATCCAAATATTTATTCATAATTATGTATTAAGAAGTTCACAACAATGTACAAAATATGTTTAGTCAAGTACTTATCATTCTAATTAATTTAACATCTCAAATATGCCAACATACTTATGACTCAACTTGATCGTTGAGATTTAAAGACCTATCTTACGATTTATATTTTTATCATTTAACTACAATATATATCTATTTATTTACATTTAATCTATTAACTGCCATAAACATTTTAACTATACTTACCTATTAATCATAACAAATATTTTAATTATTCACTTAACCTTTTAATCTCGGTAAAAAAGTATACTTTACATGGGATACCCTAGTCTTTATACAACTCAAAGTTAAATATTTCATTAGTGAGATTTTTAAGATTTTTTATTTTGTACCCCAAAAAATTAAATTTCTTACCTCACACCCTAAACATATTAAAAGTTTTACAATGTGATCTTGTTAGTTTGTCTTGCTTATTCTGTCCAAAAATACCTTATTTATGTTGACAAAATGAGTAAAAGAAGTTAACAAAATGACTACATTGTAACATTTTTAATACATTGAGAGTGCAATGTGAGAAATTTAATCTTTGAAGGTATAAAATAAAAATCTTAAATTTTTTAGGGTATAAAATATAATTCGCTATATTTTTCTTGTTAATAATTTTAAAAGCATCGTTTGTGCATACCTGTGCATAGAAGAATCCCATTGGAACGAACAGGGGTATGTTATCTCGTTTGATTTACATGTAAAAATTAGCAAGACATAATGATAAAGTGAAACCAAATCCACGAAAAAAAAACGCGAGGATATAGTAACATCGTGAAAAAATATCGGAAAATGTAATCATATTATCATCATATATACATATAGTGACAAAGACAAAAATGTANATGCGGAGCATTAGTGGGCTAAGCTTTCCACATCATTATGCTAAGTGTGTGCAGTGTGACCGTGGCATCTAAGTATTCCAAAGTCTCCTCCCTTTCAAAATCATGAACTAAAATTAAATTGCCTTTCTCTCTTGTGAGCCCAGGCATGAAGAATCGCCATGATTGTGATTGATTGAGCTTTGTGAATCCCACTGGAGATCAGGAGTCTATGGGTCTACACCCAACATTGCATGGGCATCTTTTTTTTTTTTTCCTTTCTTAGTTGTGAACATGGGACATCTTTATCACTTTTTGCTACTCCTTTTTGGTCCAATATAACTCACACCACCTCCCTCCCCACCAAGGGAATTAGATTCCAATACCCCCCCCCCTCTCTCTCTCTCTCTCTCTATATATATATATATGAAAGTATGACAAGAAGCAATGCATGTGCAAAGTATTTTTGTTAATGATGGGGCAATTTTTTTGAAAAAAAAAGAAGGTTAAATGAGTAGTTAAATGGGTGCGAAAGAAAGATGAAGTGGAAAATGTAAACATTTTGAGTTAAAAGGAATGAAATTCTCTCCAGTACTTTTTATTTCTTTGCAATTTCTAATAAGAATTTTCTCCCGAAGAAAAGAAAATCTTGCATAGATTTGGTCATTCCACTAATGTGCATTGCATTAGGGATTTGAGGGGGTCATTTGTTGGGGAATCATGTCCTTTGAGAGTTCAAACTGTGGGGGCTTTGGCTGCCTTTTACGCGTTAGATTTGGGTGTGCAGTTGGGGTTTTACAAAGATTCAATTGGAAGGAAACATTTATTAACATAATTACCTATAAGACCGTTTAGTTTGGGGGGGCATATCTCCTTGGGATTGGATAAACGGGGGCCCAGGGGGAGGGGGGAGAGGAACAATTCTTATGTTCGACAAATGTTTTCCTCAGATTATGAATCTGAAATCACAATCATCACTACAAATAATCCCATGTATGTAGGAATGTTGAAATCCACCTTAGTGGTGGTATTCAAATGGGTAAATTTAGATTAGAAGTAAAATTATTAATGTGCATTGCATCAAATCAAACACTTACACTAATATTATACTTATCACTTTTTTAAAATTATCTTTGTATATCATTTTAATATAAATCATTAAATTAGTGATGAATCACATTAAATTTATCAAATATTTAATAATTAAAATCGTACCACATCTATGCAGAGAAAATAATAATGGTGTGCATGTCATGAAAGAGGTATGAAAAAAGGCCTATGAATGGAATGATTTGATGAGCTGGTCAAGCGTGATTAGGGAAAGCGCCCCACGGTCCAATGCAATCTATAGAGGTTACTTTTCGGTGGAATACTTTTGCTCTGCATTTTTTGTGTTCTCACTCCCAAAAAAAAATAGGCCCCACTGGGGGGACCCCATGGTATACTTCAAATTGGCTTGTCAAATAGATTATATTGTGTCGCATTATTAATTTGCATAAATCTTATTGTACCCTTAGTCGCATAATTTTTTTGAACTCTTAACGCTCTTACATTCCATGTGTGGACTCGTGCTTTGCGAACGAATTCGTGCTCTCATTTTATAAAATTCGTGGATTCGATTAATTCGTATTTTTACTTATTTATATACTTAATTATTATTACTTAAATTTTTATTTTGAAAATATTGACCCAAATCTAAAGATACATATTAAACTAAAAATATATTTATAAACTATAATTGCAATTTTAAGACTTGATAATCAACATAAAAATTCAATAGTTTGTCTTATAGTTATACATGAAATTTTATTTTTTTATATTTTATTTATATTAAACTTTTATGAGTAAACTAGGGGTAATCCGAGACTAAAGTTATGGTGTAATGTAAATAATTTTGTGAGGGATATTGATAGTCGTCGGATGAATCTATATGAGACCGTCAGATGAACTTATTACAATTTATTTTATTTTATTTTATATTATTAATGTGTGTCTGCGTGCGTATAAAACAGCGCCCTTGAGACACTCTAACTCTTAATTTTTATTAAATGTTGACATTTTTGCGCTGCCGCTCTCCGCTCAATGTGATCTAGATTGTATCCAAATATTTATTCATAATTATGTATTAAGAAGTTCACAACAATGTACAAAATATGTTTAGTCAAGTACTTATCATTCTAATTAATTTAACATCTCAAATATGCCAACATACTTATGACTCAACTTGATCGTTGAGATTTAAAGACCTATCTTACGATTTATATTTTTATCATTTAACTACAATATATATCTATTTATTTACATTTAATCTATTAACTGCCATAAACATTTTAACTATACTTACCTATTAATCATAACAAATATTTTAATTATTCACTTAACCTTTTAATCTCGGTAAAAAAGTATACTTTACATGGGATACCCTAGTCTTTATACAACTCAAAGTTAAATATTTCATTAGTGAGATTTTTAAGATTTTTTATTTTGTACCCCAAAAAATTAAATTTCTTACCTCACACCCTAAACATATTAAAAGTTTTACAATGTGATCTTGTTAGTTTGTCTTGCTTATTCTGTCCAAAAATACCTTATTTATGTTGACAAAATGAGTAAAAGAAGTTAACAAAATGACTACATTGTAACATTTTTAATACATTGAGAGTACAAGGTGAGAAATTTAATCTTTGAAGGTATAAAATACAAATCTTAAATTTTTTAGGGTATAAAATATAATTCGCTATATTTTTCTTGTTAATAATTTTAAAAGCATCGTTTGCGCATACCTATGCATAGAAGAATCCCATTGGAACGAACGGGGGTATGTTATCTCGTTTGATTTACATGTAAAAATTAGCAAGACATAATGATAAAGTGAAATCAAATCCACGAAAAGAAAACGCGAGGTTATAGTAACATCGTGAAAAATATCGGAAAATGTAATCATATTATCATCATATATACATATAGTGACAAAGACAAAAATGTAGTAACCAAATGAAATTACTCTATGCTTGAGTTGGATCTCTTTTTTTGAACCAAAGACACAATAACAGCAACATCATCTAGCTTGCCACCAGTATATCCCACATATCCAGCTGCTTGTGCTGCATCTGCAAAGGGAGACCTTGCAGATGCAGAGCTCCCCACTTCTTGGGCTGTTCTGGCCAGGACTTCTGCGATTTCCTAAAAATAATAATAAAGTAAATTAACTCGCATAAACAAATCAACAAACTAAATGAGAAGCTTCTCACAGAATTATAATAAATAAAGCTAGCCGTATTTGGACTCAAGCCGGGGTGGTAAAGTAAGCTGAAGCAGGCACAAGGGAGTGGCCGTAGGCCAAGCATAGTCCTTAAAGTTCACAAGTACTCATGTTAGTTAGCACAAACACGGTATGTCACTTGGAGCATTCCACTAAATCTATAGTCCAAAATAATTAGGCTGCTCAAAATTAAAGGAGGAGCTGCATCCACGCGACTATATACTACAAATGCTTTCTCAATTCGAAATGCCATCAAGTAGGAAATCAAAAATACAAAGCATGGTCCTTAAATATTAGTGAAACTGTCCCCATTTTTCATGTTGGTTGCAGAGCTTCACAAATACTCAGACTGCAACAATTGTGGCTAAATTTTTGGTTCATTATTCCAAATCCAATCACCATCTATTAGAAGCTCATAAAAACGAGAATGAAAGAGTGCAAGGCAAAGGCACCTGGTGTTTCAAATTCAACTGCAATGACTTTGATACGATTGATGCTATTTCTTGGGGATATAGATTGTCAAAAAGTCCATCCGTTGCAGCGACAATTACGTCACCCTCATCTAGATCAATTCTGTATCTCTGCCACACAAAAAGAAAAACTTAATGAAATTTACAGTTCTTCAATCATGAGTTGCTCAAGACCAGGAAAATAGAGTTTATTTGCATAGCTTACATCAAAATCTCACTAATCTTAGTAACATAAATACTAGCTTCAGGAAGATTCAACTAGACATGTATGCTTTCAAATAACATACCTCCACAAGTTCAGAAAGGTCATCACCTCTTTGAACTTGGAATGGAAAGTTGAACTCATGTAGCATTGGAGAAGATATTTTATAAATGGCACCATCTCTAATTATAATAAATCCCGAGTCTCCAATATTAACCACATCAAGGACCTGTCAACATTGAAATATAGTTATCACCAGAGGTAACTATAGCTTTACTAGCAAGGGTTAAAAAATCATCACGTCCCTAGCTTTTATGCATGTCAAACTGTAGAAGAGAGGGGAAGCTCAGCACAGTTTTTATGGTGCAGAAATGATTTGCTAGACTAAGGTCCAAGGATATGGAAGGGCATTCCAGCTTTCTCATGCAATCATCATCGAAGTCCTCTTCCTTTATGCATTGCTTGATACGGGATCACTCTCTTGTTGCGTCCAATAATACTGTTGTTTTTTCTGCGGACAGCTTCGGAACTGGAGGCATACTTTTCCGGCTTTCTTCCCAAGGATCCTAGAGTGCCTAATATTACTTTCATTTTTCCTAATCTTTCCATTTTCATTGTTTCTGGTTTGACCTTACCATTTTCGAGGCCTTTTTCCTTCTCGCAAACCACGGGACTGCCTAGAGGAACAAAGCTCATTTTCCTTTCAGAGTAAAGATGCACATAAAAAAGGGCTGGCCAGTCAAAAGTCCAGTTCCTTGCGAATGAATTTTAGAATCAACAAGGGTTCGTAGAACGAAGGGAGTGTACAATTGGGGTTTTGTTTGAGGGAGAGATAGAATGAAGTTCTTCACAAAGTTCGAGACAAAGGAATAAAAAAGAGTTATTAAAAAAAAACTTAAAAATAGAGGACATGGCTCCATAGTAGTCCAACTACTACGCACATATTCAAATAGAAGCAAAATTTTTTTAGCAATTTCCCGAGACTTTCCATCCAACGGTAATGTGCATGTGCTCATCCATCTCTTCAAAGATTAGCATTCCATGCTGCCACTTATCCTCTAAATAGAAAGGAATCAAAAGGCATAGCTGATTGCCCAATTGTAGGAAATTTTCCAGCCATAGGGATATTGCCCAAAGCTTTTGGCCACCTTGCATCTTCTGGGATATGATTCAAACTTATACAGCGAAATATGAATACATTAGTTGATACATCTCTTGGGCACATAATATTGCTACTAGAATACAGCTATCTGTTAGCTGCTTGTTTCCCAGCCAAAATTAAAAAATAAAAAATTGAAGAACATAAAACATAGGTACTGGGGTCCAAGGGTTTACTTGATGTGCTTTCTGAGGCAGGAAACACTTAAATCTGTGCTGTTGGCCACATTTCTTGTTAAAAGGGCTTTCTAATCTATCATCACTTAAAGAAATGANCATCTAGATCAATTCTGTATCTCTGCCACACAAAAGGAAAAACTTAATGAAATTTATAGTTCTTCAATCATGAGTTGCTCAAGACCAGGAAAATAGAGTTTATTTGCTTAGCTTACATCAAAATCTCACTAATCTTAGTAACATAAAGACTAGCTTCAGGAAGATTCAACTAGACATGTATGCTTTCAAATAACATACCTCCACAAGTTCAGAAAGATCATCACCTCTTTGCACTTGGAATGGAAAGTTGAACTCATGTAGCATTGGAGAAGATATTTTATAAATTGCACCATCTCTAATTATAATAAATCCCGAGTCTCCAATATTAACCACGCCAAGGACCTGTCAACATTGAAATATAGTTATCACCAGAGGTAACTATAGCTTTACTAGCAAGGGTTAAAAAATCATCACGTCCCTAGCTTTTATGCATGTCAAACTGTAGAAGAGAGGGGAAGCCCAGCGCAGTTTTTATGGTGCAGAAATGATTTGCTAGACTAAGGTCCAAGGATATGGAAGGGCATTCCAGCTTTCTCATGCAATCATCATCGAAGACCTCTTCCTTTATGCATTGCTTGATACGGGATCGCTCTCTTGTTGCGTCCAATAATACTGTTGTTTTTTCTGCGGACAGCTTCGAAACTGGGGGCATACTTTTCCGGCTTTCTTCCCAAGGATCCTAGAGTGCCTAATATTACTTTCATTTTTCCTAATCTTTCCATTTTCATTGTTTCTGGTTTGACATTACCATTATCGAGGCCTTTTTCCTTCTCGCAAACCACGGGACTGCCTAGAGGAACAAAGCTCATTTTCCTTTCAGAGTAAAGATGCACATAAAAAAGGGCTGGCCAGTCAAAAGTCCAGTTCCTTTGCGAATGAAGTTTAGAATCAACAAGGGTTCGTAGAACGAAGGGAGTGTACAATTGGGGTTTTGTTTGAGGGAGAGATAGAATGAAGTTCTTCACAAAGTTCGAGACAAAGGAATAAAAAAGAGTTATTAAAAAAAAACTTAAAAATAGAGGACATGGCTCCATAGTAGTCCAACTACTACACACATATTCAAATAGAAGCAAAATTTTTTTAGCAATTTCCCGAAACTTTCCATCCAACAGTAATGTGCATGTGCTCATCCATCTCTTCAAAGATTAGCATTCCATGCTGCCACTTATCCTCTAAATAGAAAGGAATCAAAAGGCATAGCTGATTGCCCAATTGTAGGAAATTTTCCAGCCATAGGGATATTGCCCAAAGCTTTTGGCCACCTTGCATCTTCTGGGATATGATTCAAACTTATACAGCGAAATATGAATACATTAGTTGATACATCTCTTGGGCACATAATATTGCTACTAGAATACAGCTATCTGTTAGCTGCTTGTTTCCCAGCCAAAATTAAAAAATAAAAAATTGAAGAACATAAAACATAGGTACTGGGGTCCAAGGGTTTACTTGATGTGCTTTCTGAGGCAGGAAACACTTAAATCGGTGCTGTTGGCCACATTTCTTGTTAAAAGGGCTTTCTAATCTATCATCACTTAAAGAAATGAAGCAAAAACACGAACAGCTTTCGCGAAAAGTTATACCTGGCCATCAAAATAAGCAACCAAAATTGTTGATGATCCAGGAGATTGAGCTTCAGCAATACTTCGATTAAGAACTTCCTCAGGGTTGGTTATTTGCAAACTTATGCAACTGGAAACAATCTTCTCACAGTTTGCCATGAGTTCTCGGGCATAAACTCCTGGATTAATTCCTGAACAAAGATGCAGAATAAATTTAAGTATCTTTGAAAATGAATGACGACATCAGGGAGTACTTTGAATACATAAATAGCCCACCGAGAGGGTGGACTGATCTTCTGACTTCAACCGCTACTCTGAAGCTGACAACTCATACACAAGTTAGAAAGGAATACCTTCTAATGACCACTGACCAACTCCATCTGCCACCCCAAACCAGCTTTGGCATTCAACAAAATACGCATCCTCTCCACCTGTCAATGCCTGGAATTTATTACCTTATTCAATTTCTTGCCCATAATGCTTAATTTTTTGCCAAAGGACAACGTGAAGTCTACTGAGGCTACCCAGAATTTCCATTTCCTCAATAGAGATAAAATGTTTTCAAATTCATCTCCAACATGATGATATTTTTGCCTTAAAAAACAGGAAGNTATCCTCTAAATAGAAAGGAATCAAAAGGCATAGCTGATTGCCCAATTGTAGGAAATTTTCCAGCCATAGGGATATTGCCCAAAGCTTTTGGCCACCTTGCATCTTCTGGGATATGATTCAAACTTATACAGCGAAATATGAATACATTAGTTGATACATCTCTTGGGCACATAATATTGCTACTAGAATACAGCTATCTGTTAGCTGCTTGTTTCCCAGCCAAAATTAAAAAATAAAAAATTGAAGAACATAAAACATAGGTACTGGGGTCCAAGGGTTTACTTGATGTGCTTTCTGAGGCAGGAAACACTTAAATCGGTGCTGTTGGCCACATTTCTTGTTAAAAGGGCTTTCTAATCTATCATCACTTAAAGAAATGAAGCAAAAACACGAACAGCTTTCGCGAAAAGTTATACCTGGCCATCAAAATAAGCAACCAAAATTGTTGATGATCCAGGAGATTGAGCTTCAGCAATACTTCGATTAAGAACTTCCTCAGGGTTGGTTATTTGCAAACTTATGCAACTGGAAACAATCTTCTCACAGTTTGCCATGAGTTCTCGGGCATAAACTCCTGGATTAATTCCTGAACAAAGATGCAGAATAAATTTAAGTATCTTTGAAAATGAATGACGACATCAGGGAGTACTTTGAATACATAAATAGCCCACCGAGAGGGTGGACTGATCTTCTGACTTCAACCGCTACTCTGAAGCTGACAACTCATACACAAGTTAGAAAGGAATACCTTCTAATGACCACTGACCAACTCCATCTGCCACCCCAAACCAGCTTTGGCATTCAACAAAATACGCATCCTCTCCACCTGTCAATGCCTGGAATTTATTACCTTATTCAATTTCTTGCCCATAATGCTTAATTTTTTGCCAAAGGACAACGTGAAGTCTACTGAGGCTACCCAGAATTTCCATTTCCTCAATAGAGATAAAATGTTTTCAAATTCATCTCCAACATGATGATATTTTTGCCTTAAAAAACAGGAAGATATTCTGGCTTAGTACATGTTGCCAACTTTAATGATAATTGGCATGTTCACTTGCCCCAAAATTCCTAAATTCTCTCCAAGAAGAATAAAAATCATTTGATTTAATGGGGGTAAAAATGCATTCAATCGTATCTAAATGCAACACAGCACATAAACTAACATATATAACGAGTTATGACCATGAGATACCTTAGATGGATGTGGAAATAAAGCAGCACCTGAAGATAGGACAAATCCTGCTGTTGAGATTTCCTCCCTGTTTAGAAATAGAACATATTCATATGCAGATTAAATAGATTCATAATTCCTTTAAAAGTCTCTATCCAGAAATTGGAATCATGGTCTTCTCACCATGGGCCCTAGTTTTCTTTTCATGCAATTGAAATACTGAAAATTGCTTGATAGTAAGATAAAAACATGTTTGAAAACTGTACGCATTTTAAGTGAGGGTGTTAAGATGAGTGTGGTACATTAGAATAGTTTGGTTGAAGTTAAGGGGGCCCAAGAGGAAGCGAGAGAGATAAGGCAACCATGAGCCATGATTCAGACAAGACTTAAATTGCCAATGACTTGATATAGCAGATGCCTCCAGATATTCTTAGTAGCAAAACAAGAACAAGAAAAAAGATTGGTAAAGCCAAACCCAAGCACTTCAAATTTTCTATACAAAAGAGATATTCGGAAACAAGGAGCAAAACGAAGAAAAACTTTTGAGTAGAGAATACTAACATTTTCTCAACCTTCTAGTGAATATAGCAACAACAAAACAAAATCCAGACGGTAAGGAAAGCCATTCAATTGAGATGCATATGCCAAATGTTCAGAGAAATTTAAAGCTGAAAATTTTCATAGAGAGTAGCAGGAGAGGGTAGAAATGAGCAAATACCTATTCACTGCTGTTTCAGTTAATTTCAACTCTANCGTAAGGAAAGCCATTCAATTGAGATGCATATGCCAAATGTTCAGAGAAATTTAAAGCTGAAAATTTTCATAGAGAGTAGCAGAAGAGGGTAGAAATGAGCAAATACCTATTCACTGCTGTTTCAGTTAATTTCAACTCTATTGCCTGGCAACCTGGTACTTCTAGAAGCTCACTGCTCTGTGCATTGCCTTCATTTCTTTCTACTTCCGAGATTGAGTTAGTGGTGCTATTGTCGAGCTACACACAACATAAACACAAAAAGTTCCCAGTTAGTTCAATGTGAAGGATGAACCAAATTGCACTTTACTCTCAAAACCGAAGGACTTGGACAGTCGTGTCTTTTGTATGGTTTATTTAAACTAGATGAGGCATCAGACCTCTAATGAAGAATCCAAATAATATCCACTAATAGAGATACATAAGCTACATATTGCGCTAAAGAATGGAAAACAAATCAAGAGCATCTAATAAGCAACATGGGACAAGACTTTTGGTTACTACACAGTGTTCAATTAATGTATATACCGTCAAGTTTTTTGGAAGTAAATACTTCAGAAATTCATAGATCAGAATTAAGGTCACCTGGAGGCTGATCAATCTGGAATGCTGAAGGGGAACAAAAATGCCACGTCTTTTAAAATGTAATTTGCTAGGAGTAGGCTTCGTTAGATACTATAGTGAAAATACTTTTGAGTTTGAGATATTTCAAAGTGCTAGTAGCTAGTGCTTTCAAAAAGTACATGATTGGTTGCATTAAATATTTAAACTATACCAGTCCCAACTTCAGCAAGTTTGATATATTAGATATTATGTGAAAGAAAAAGTGTATCCGCTATTAAATTAGCAATTTTTATAAGAATACCATTCTTATCAATAGGTCCAGCAGACTTTCTGGTTTATCATGCTATTGCTCTGGGGGGTTTACATGCATCTACATTGATCTTTGTAAAAGGTGCTATAAGCAAAGGGTAGGAAAAAAAGTGTGCTTTATTTCCATGAAATAGGAGGTATGGGAAGATATTGGTAAACAACTGTTTTGCAGCCAAATTAGTCATCTACAATTGTAAATCCCTAGAGCATGTCCCCATGTGAATGAACAAGAAGAAACGTGCAAGGGTACTGCATGGAGGACATGGTCAACCTACTGTCTGCAGCCTCTATTATGAAAGCAAGCAAAAGCCCATGAGTTGCTGTGATATAAGACTAGCAATATACATATCTGAAGGTCATAAACATGTGGGTATTACAGGGAGAGATGGCATGCTTCTAAAGTGAAATATCCAGGTATAACAGTGGTTCTCCAGCTTCAAATACAATGACTAGACATTTGACAATGTTTTAAAATCAAATGTGCTGCTGAGGAGCAAAACAAATCCACAGGTATGAAAAAATAATCCATATACTAGGGCAGTAGAGGAACTCATAGAGGGTTCTTCACATTAATTAGAAAGAGCAATATATTTAAAACACGACAACTGAGATGGCTTTTTCCAAAAATACCACATAAAAGGACTTTTCAATATCATAGCGTTTTCCCCTCACTTGCCTTATTTTCTACATTGGTTTCCCACATGTGACCAAATAAATTCCAATACTTTAACATCAAAATCTTCTTTGATAAGTTTACATCTTTGTATCCCGATAAAAATATCACTATGACCCTTCATCAAAAGACTCGGGACTTCAAAGAAGTAATTGCATAATTAACCACATTAACATTTACAGAGAATTGAGAAAAGCTAACCGTCGCAGGGCTTCCAATTCTATCTGCTTCAGCAGAATCAACAATCACATCATGACTTATTTCCTCGTCAAGAATTGGTTCAGCCTCTAATGGGGGTGACAGATGCAACACTTCCATCATGTCATTTTCATCACCATCTTCATCTATCACACCATGCATTCCACTCTCCACACTCTTATCCTGAGCTTCCAACAACAACTGCATTACTGGACTGTAAACATTTTCCTCACTCATTCCCTGATCAGCATTGCATATGGGTACTTCCACAACAGAGTCAAGCTCCACAGAATTCAATCCAAGCGTTGCTTCCTTTTCACTATCCTCTTCAAGAACTTCCACAGAAGCAGCACCATTTTCTGCTACAAAACTGGTCTCAAGCCGAACAGTTACTGAATTTGAACTTTCATCCTTATCCTTCTCAATCAAACCTTCTTCTGAACATACTGAGTTCTTCACATCAATCAAGGAAAGAGAAGAACCAACCATTTTGCTATCCGAAGCAAATTCTACTTCTTGAGAGTCCTTGAAAAATCTCTCATTTGATTCGACTTGACTACCACTTATGCCTCCATTTACATCATTCTCTCTCTCAACAGCACTATTGCCTACCCCACAATCAGCTACTGGATCAACACTATCAGATAAATCGCTCCTCACTTTTCCCTCTATTTTCTTGACAATCACTCCACTTTCATGATCCCCATCCAAAACATTCGCATTATGCAATTCTTTTTTATCTTCCCTCACCAAACCCTCATTACCTAAATTGGGTTCCTCCAATTCGCCATTTCTTGCAATCTCACTCGCATCTCCGAACCGAAACACAAAGCTACCATCAGAGCACTCTGCGAAAACAACCACCAAAAAGGCCTCAAGAATAAAAACACAACCAGTACACACCAAATAACTGTTTCACCAAAGAATCAAAGATTAAAGCAAAGAAATCAATTAACCTCAATTATAGAATCGAAAGCACATATATAAGTAGATGTATATGAATCAAATGGAGCGAAGAATTGAAGGTTTAGGGGCGTACCAGTGATGGAAACGATGTCGAAGTCCGATGAAGGGGGTGTAGGCAAAATGGGCTTGGAGAACAGAGTGACATGAAGAGTTTTTCTTCTCCTTCTGCTTCTTCGGTTATGAAAAGAAAGAGTTGAGAGTGCAGGAATTGGTTTTAAGAATGGGTGGAATGGGTTGAAGAGAGAGAATTTGGTGCAAGAACGTGAGTCGACGAAGGTACAGAAGAAATCAGCCATGTTATTATGAACAGCACAATTGCTAAGGCGTTTGATGGAGGACAGAGAGAGAGAGAGAGAGAGAGAGAGAGAGAGGACGGTCGTTATTTTGGATTTTGCGGCAACTTTTAACTCCCCCAACTGCAATGTGGATAAGCATGTGTGATGTCAAGCACATTCGGGTCGGGTTTCGGATCGTGAGATAGATTGTTACTGAATCGGATTCAACCCGAANACTTTTAACTCCCCCAACTGCAATGTGGATAAGCATGTGTGATGTCAAGCACATTCGGGTCGGGTTTCGGATCGTGAGATAGATTGTTACTGAATCGGATTCAACCCGAATGTAGTAGTATTTTTAATGGACAATTTCAATTCAATTTCGTTTATCATATCTCAAGAAATTAATTTTAATTTAAAATGGTATTACCTCTATGGACATAAATAATTAAGATAAACTTGAGTAATTATTTGACTAAATTAAGTTAAAATTTAGATGAAATTCAACAAAATCGAGTCAAACTGAGTTATAGGAATCGGATAACATTTTGATTGAATTCTTTTGAGTTTTTAATGAGTTCGACTATGAATTACCCAATAGTTAGATCAAAATTTTTAAAATTAGATTAAATTTTGATCTAAGTCTAATTCAAGGATCGTTAGCTATGGTGGTCCAAGTGGGGTTCTCAAGGGTGGTAACAGGCCTTTGTAGAGTTCTATGGTTAAAATTCTCTTTATTTCTCCACTCATACATATTTCATGCATTCAATTACTTATATTAACTTAGCATCCCTTAAAGTATGGTTATTTTCATTATGACCCCAATGGATCCTCAACTACAAATTGTGTTACTCTTGGTTGGTCACCCATGTTTTGCCTTTCTACTGTTGCCCCTGCTTGTATCTTGGGTGAAGCTCGNGATCCTCAACTACAAATTGTGTTACTCTTGGTTGGTCACCCATGTTTTGCCTTTCCACTGTTGCCCCTGCTTGTATCTTGGGTGAAGCTCGTGCACATGACAATTCAATCTTTAGTAAGGATTAAAATTTTATTTTAGTGTTTTATTTCGGTCACCTAGAAAATAGAAATATTTTAACATGTTTCAGAAATGTTTTGATTCATTTGGGAAAAAAAAATTAAGAATTATTTTTTCAAAACATTAGGTGAATTATACCAAAGTATCTTGAAACATTCTGATATCATTGTGTAAATGCATTGAAAAATTATTAAACATCTCGAAGTATTATAATTTCGATTTTGTCACTAATTTGTTTCTGTCTCCTTGAAAACGAAAATGTTTCAAACGTTTCAAAATAAAATTTTTATCCAGCTGAAAGAATCTAACCTCTGATTTGGAGGCTCCATACTTACCCAATTTCTCTCTTCTTCTTCTTCTTTCCCCCATTGTCCCTTTGCTTTTTCTTCTTGTCAAAGTAAGGATTATGATCACAATATTAATGTGTGGGTATAGAAGAGGGGACTTAATAGTTTAAACAGTCATTTTGGTAAGTTGTTGTTATAATATCTGAACAAGGTTTCCCAGCGTTGGTGCTCCTTCAATGTGTAGAGTAGCCCACTGTGAGCTTTCCGAGCATGTTTATGAACTAGGGTTGCTTGTGTAATGCAAGACAAGTGTGAAAGATTCAATGGATGGTTAAAGTATAAGCAAACAGATTTATTATGGTTAAAAGATAAATAGGTAAATTTAACGTGGTTAAAATATAAATAGACAAATTTATTAGGATTGATAGATTAAAATATAAATAAATAGTTTTACAGTGGCTTAGACATTAAAATGTGAAGAGGAAGCACGTGAAGGAGTAGGATAAATGTTTGCTTTGATTGATTTACGTCACAGTAGGGTGTTTTTGTTAAATGTTTGTAATTTTTCTTTTTTACTGTCTAGAATATTGTAAGCTTCAATCTTGGTTCCGTATTATTATAGGATTATATAAACAACCAAGTAATTCTAATCTCCACAACAATCTCATTCTTAAAATATAAATAGGGTTAATAACATTTTTGGTTATCAAAGTATGTGTATTTTGTCAGTCTGGTCCTTAAAGTATCAATTTTATTAATTTGGTTACTAAAATATTTNTTAATGAGTTCGACTATGAATTACCCAATAGTTAGATCAAAATTTTTAAAATTAGATTAAATTTTGATCTAAGTCTAATTCAAGGATCGTTAGCTATGGTGGTCCAAGTGGGGTTCTCAAGGGTGGTAACAGGCCTTTGTAGAGTTCTATGGTTAAAATTCTCTTTATTTCTCCACTCATACATATTTCATGCATTCAATTACTTATATTAACTTAGCATCCCTTAAAGTATGGTTATTTTCATTATGACCCCAATGGATCCTCAACTACAAATTGTGTTACTCTTGGTTGGTCACCCATGTTTTGCCTTTCCACTGTTGCCCCTGCTTGTATCTTGGGTGAAGCTCGTGCACATGACAATTCAATCTTTAGTAAGGATTAAAATTTTATTTTAGTGTTTTATTTCGGTCACCTAGAAAATAGAAATATTTTAACATGTTTCAGAAATGTTTTGATTCATTTGGGAAAAAAAAATTAAGAATTATTTTTTCAAAACATTAGGTGAATTATACCAAAGTATCTTGAAACATTCTGATATCATTGTGTAAATGCATTGAAAAATTATTAAACATCTCGAAGTATTATAATTTCGATTTTGTCACTAATTTGTTTCTGTCTCCTTGAAAACGAAAATGTTTCAAACGTTTCAAAATAAAATTTTTATCCAGCTGAAAGAATCTAACCTCTGATTTGGAGGCTCCATACTTACCCAATTTCTCTCTTCTTCTTCTTCTTCTTCTTTCCCCCATTGTCCCTTTGCTTTTTCTTCTTGTCAAAGTAAGGATTATGATCACAATATTAATGTGTGGGTATAGAAGAGGGGACTTAATAGTTTAAACAGTCATTTTGGTAAGTTGTTGTTATAATATCTGAACAAGGTTTCCCAGCGTTGGTGCTCCTTCAATGTGTAGAGTAGCCCACTGTGAGCTTTCCGAGCATGTTTATGAACTAGGGTTGCTTGTGTAATGCAAGACAAGTGTGAAAGATTCAATGGATGGTTAAAGTATAAGCAAACAGATTTATTATGGTTAAAAGATAAATAGGTAAATTTAACGTGGTTAAAATATAAATAGACAAATTTATTAGGATTGATAGATTAAAATATAAATAAATAGTTTTACAGTGGCTTAGACATTAAAATGTGAAGAGGAAGCACGTGAAGGAGTAGGATAAATGTTTGCTTTGATTGATTTACGTCACAGTAGGGTGTTTTTGTTAAATGTTTGTAATTTTTATTTTTTACTGTCTAGAATATTGTAAGCTTCAATCTTGGTTCCGTATTATTATAGGATTATATAAACAACCAAGTAATTCTAATCTCCACAACAATCTCATTCTTAAAATATAAATAGGGTTAATAACATTTTTGGTTATCAAAGTATGTGTATTTTGTCAGTCTGGTCCTTAAAGTATCAATTTTATTAATTTGGTTACTAAAATATTTAATTCGTGCTAAATGGTCCTTTCACAGAGGGATCGTTAATTTTTGACAGAATGATCACTTGTTGGTCGTGTGATATCAAGAATGACATGTGGTCACTTCCGAAAAAAATATAAAGAATTGTCTAATTATAGATCAAAGTGACACAAATTAAAACTTTAGAGACCAAATTGATAAAATTTATATAATAAGGACAAAACTGATAAAACAAGCATATTTTAGAGACCAAAAATGCTATTTAAAGTCAAATTCAAAATTTATTTTATTCTAAAATCAATTAAAACAAATTATTGCGAGATGCCTCAAATTGTCATTGAAAAGCTAGATTGTCAATTTTTGATACAATAGGTGGGTTTATTTAAAATAGGTTACAAAACTTGGGTCAGAAAGGTAATTGTATCATATTCCGTAGAGTCGAAAGATGACTGAGCCACATTAGTTGCATTATTGAGTTGACCCAGACACGGGGAAACTCGGAAGTGAAAACCAACGAATCTTTCTTTACAGTTCTAATTCTGCCCTCCTCTTTTATTCTCAGACCACTAGATAGGAAACTAAGAAATGATATTTTTTTTTAGATCTCAAATTCAGTTCAGTCCAACCCTGCCATCCAAACACGTCCTCTAAGTTAATGGTGCAAAAAATTTGAAAAAGATTTACTCAATAATATAGGACAACTACAAACACATCCAATTGGGTAAAGGATCGATCCAAACCTGCCAGTGCCCAATAATGCCCTGCTCATAATAAGGCCATACTTCACTGTAGTGCTTTCTGGTTATTACTTGCTAATAGTATGTATGGTTTTTATTTGTTGTTCTTTAGGAATTAGAGGTGGTGTTTAGCAAAGGTGACTCAACAAAAGTAGTTGTAAAGTGAGAATTTCACATGGGACAGTATCAACGTTTAGGATAATAACGCGAAACATATTATATGATTATTGAACATTTTGTAGAGAGTTGCGGTGTGATTTAGTTCTAATGTTTTAGTGGTTTTGAGATTAGACGATAAAATTGGTGCAAATTGTGAAGTAAGGATCATACATATGAAATAAACTGATTGAAGGCTTCAAAGAGAGTAAGGGATTGGAGACTTAAAAGAGAGAAAGAGAATGAGAGAGTTAGAAATAAATAAAAAGAGCCACAACAAGGCAATGAAAATGAGAGGGAGAGAAAGAGTTGGAAAGAGATGGTGAGAGGGGAAGGAAAGAGAGTGGAAGGAATTTGAGAGGAATTACTACTTTTACAGTTAGAAGTCATAATCTTTTAGGTTTTTTAAAAAAGTTTGGTTATATTTTAGGCTTTTTTGGTAGACTTTATATAGAATTTTGAAATGCATTGGGCCTCTAAACTCGGTCCAAAGGGTCTCAGAAAATAGAGTTGAGAACTAAGAGCTGAAAATTTAATTAGGGCCCCTAGATAACTATTTTAATGGTTTGGCCCTAGGATCAGCCTTGGTGCGCCTTCTCCCTCATTATCGAGTCTTCGTTCATGGAATCATTTAGGGGAGAAAAAATTCATCACCGGATGACATGCAAGGATTAAAAAAAATATTTATGTTAATCCATATTTTATACATTTTATTTGAATTTTTTCAAACCTTGTGTGGACCATTACAATGTGGTGACATATCTTAGGATGTTTAATGTTACAAGTTGATGCCACATAATTTAACTTATTTTTTGATAATTTAGACATCTACCTAATATCTATATTAATAAAACAGAGCGTCATGCTTGAACTGCTTAAACTCCTCTATTAAAAAATCATAACAATCCAGATCGTTTAGATTCGATGGTTAATCTTTCGATTAAATTTAATATTTTAATTTTTTAACCACAATAACTCATTTAAATTTTAACTTTTAACTTTTAATCTTTTAACCATAATAATTCATTTAACTTTTAACTATAATAATTTAAAATTTAACATATTAATCTTTTAATGACAATAACTCATCTAAATTTTAATCTTCTAACCACAATAATTCATTTAAATTTTAACCAAAACAACTAATTTAAATTTTTTTTTTTGACTCTAATCTATATTTATATCTATACTACTATAAAATGTCAACAAATCTATATCTATATCTATATCTATATTTATATTTATATTATACTACTTTAAAGTGTCAACAAAAGTGAAAAACTTTTATTTGACATAAATAGCCTTAGCAAAAGAACTAACTCCCCTTATATCCCACCCTTTCATATTTCCCTCTTTAATTTTCCTCTAATATTACTTTTAAATTAAATTCATACGAATAAATTAAATTAAATCTATATTTTATCTATACTAATTCTATCTATATCTATATTCTATACTCTATTCTATACTTATTCTAAAAGGCGGTAACTCTGAAAATTTTTTATTTTTTATTTTTACCCTTAAAAAATATAATAATTTCATTTTATTTTTCATTGTTACTTTTGGTGCTAGGAGTTCAACTACGGCGTGGAGTTCGTGCCTTTTATTCGTAACCCATCTTTTTAGATCTCTTTTAGACTCCTTATTGTTGGGTTATTTTCTAGTTGATGCCCTCAAGATATTTATGAATAGTTCAGAATCTGATGATGTAAGAAGCCTAACCTATCAATTAGCTATTTTTTCATTCACTTTGGTTGTTTTGTTTAGAATTAATAAGCAAGTTCTCACCTATTTCTCCACTCAGAGTCCTTTTTAATGCACATGGATGTGGTCTAGATCTCTTTGCCTCTTAATTGTTCATGCAATGCTCAAAATTCATAGGGCTACAATATATTTTCCAAAAATGTTTACAAGTATCGACAAAGTCTCTGACAATATTGACATCTGAATTCATTGTATTGCAGTAAGTTTGTATGCATTGTATGTCAAATTCGTCAATCAAACAGATGCATTGACACTGCAAAAATCGGGTCGGCATCATAATTTCTAGATTCCTTTGGAGCTGCTGCAGAGATATGAGATGAAATCTGTGAATGAAACTCATGATCAAATATTTGCTCTGTTCCATGAGTGGTGATTTTGTGGATTTGACGGCAACTCGATATCTGGGTCGTGGTGAGTATCACCAAGATGAAGATGATTGGGACACCATTGGAGTGTGTCCCTATTGTGGTGTAATTTATTTGTTATGTCTCACATTTGCCACCAAAACGTGTTGAAAAATAGTTGTACAACTAAGTAGAGCTTATTCGTTTTCATTTAAGCGATTGTTGATTCCCCTTTAATTTTTTGGTATTAAGCTTCAAGTTTGGGTTTCTTGCTTACATGTTTGATTCTTTTCTAAACAACACTAATTGCTTTGGGTTACCATCAATGTGCCATCTGAGATCGATTCCAAGTTTGATGAGTTGAAGTTAAAATTAGACAAAGAATTGTGAGGCCGTTCTATTTGGTGGTAGATGAGGCGGATGATACTTAGCATTTAGGATCTCACACTACAAGAACTAAGACTTTTTGTGATAAATTTTGTAGTATCTATATTTACCGTCACAAAAAATCGTGTTTTGAAGATTTTTTTTTTTCATGGCAGTAATATTATAACAAAAGATTAATTTGTTGTCTCAAATCCTATTTGAGACGAGTGGTTGCCATAATTCTTATAGTGTTAAGACCTTAGAGTATCTTAAGCAATGCTATCTAAAATAACTACTTAAAATATATTTAAATATTATATTATTTACTTTAATTAACCACTTTTTCAAATTTATTTCAACAACGCTATCTATGTTAGCTAACCACTTCAACTAACTTTCAATAATAAAATTTAAAAAATAAAAATTCAACTATACATTGTACAAATTTAATCAATTATAGGCTACAAGAGAGAACCCATCTTCGAAAAATTATTACTCCCAAACCAAATTCTCTCAAATTAAATCATAAAATCTAAAACAAAATTACCTCAAATTACACAAATTACCAAAGTCAGATTTTTGGGAGAAGTTTATTGGATTTTTGGGGGTTTTGTTGAATTTTTTGGGGGTGTTGCTGAATTTTTGGAGAGAGTTTACTAAATTTTTGGAAAATTTTGTTAGATGTAACTAGTAAAAATGGGATTATGAAAAATAGATAAGGGAATAACTAACCTGTTTGAGCCACAATTCAAGAAGAAATTATCTAAAATAGCTAAAAAAAGAATTTTAGCTAGTCTTTTATAGTTACTCTTAACTACTGTTTTAAGTTTTTGGTGGTATTACTCGATGCCTATCTTTCTTTCGAACACTATAAACAACGTGGTACTACTATTATTTAAAGTTTTTGCCCTAATTTCATCACTGTAGCATGCTATTATGTTTTAAAGGTTTTGTAAAAACATCAATGATGTGTTTACAGAGAGAAATAGGGGTGGGGTGGGGTTGGTTTTTTTTTTTTTTTTTTTTGGCAATCAAGAAGGGCAAAATCATTGGCTCTTTTTAAATAGTTGTTGAGTGGTTTTAACCAAAAAAAAAAAAAAATTGTATCACCAAGTAAGGTGATCTAGTGGTGGTCCTAGCCTTATTTCTTCCTAAGAGGTTGGGTGTTCAAGTTTTAAAATTTTTATTAGGGTTCGGTAATTGATCGTTATATTAGTCTAGCTAGATCTGATATTGAGAGATATTTCAGGCGTGACGCAGTTAGGAGCCTTATGATCCTATTGGTGAGTTGGACACTCTTGCTTGTACCTACTCTTTTTCTCGACCAAAAAAAAAAAATTATTAAAATTGGTAAAATTTCAAACTCTATGCTAAAATAACAATTAATGGGATTATTCCTCCCATTGGTTGTCGGCACTCATAAAAGGTCAACAAACTTGTCCATAAAAATTGTGACAAAACCCAATTAGCTTGAAGGTAATTAAGGTAGATGATCACTTGTTTTGATTTCAAAATAGTCCAGGTACACACGTGTAGACTAACTGCTAACCCATAAATCACAAGATGCTTTAGGTCAATTCCAAACCAATCCACCTAGAACTCCGGTGGCTCTCTGGCGACTCAAATCCGGTTAGTCTC
>CAUOFW020008124.1:61151-101125 GCA_963454935.2 Ilex paraguariensis
TTTTTTTTTTTTTTTATGTTGGCAATCAAGAAGGGCAAAATCATTGGCTCTTTTTAAATAGTTGTTGAGTGGTTTTAACCAAAAAAAAAAAAAAATTGTATCACCAAGTAAGGTGATCTAGTGGTGGTCCTAGCCTTATTTCTTCCTAAGAGGTTGGGTGTTCAAGTTTTAAAATTTTTATTAGGGTTCGGTAATTGATCGTTATATTAGTCTAGCTAGATCTGATATTGAGAGATATTTCAAGCGTGACGCAGTTAGGAGCCTTATGATCTTATCGGTGAGTTGGACACTCTTGCTTGTACCTGCTCTTTTTCTCGACCAAAAAAAAAAAATTATTAAAATTGGTAAATTTTCAAACTCTATGCTAAAATAACAATTAATGGGATTATTCCTCCCATTGGTTGTCGGCACTCATAAAAGGTCAACAAACTTGTCCATAAAATTTATGACAAAACCCAATTAGCTTGAAGGTAATTAAGGTAGATGATCACTTGTTTTGATTTCAAAATAGTCCAGGTGCAAACGTGTAGACTAACTGCTAACCCATAAATCACAAGATGCTTTAAGTCAATTCCAAACCAATCCACCTAGAACTCCGGTGACTCTCTGGCGACTCAAATCCGGTTAGTCTCGTTCTCTCCCCCCCTTCTCTTCTCTCTCTTTCACTTCTCACACACCCACACCCACACCTACACCACACACCACACTCACACAGTACCACACTCACCATGACACCCATGGCCGCATGTTCGCATACCAACCTCACCCAAAAAAATACGCGTCACTCTCGCTCTCCAAGCTGTCTTTCTCTTTCTCTTCTCTGCAACACATCGGTGACCCAGAAACTCCGGCAAAAGGTTTGTCTCCCTCTCCCTCTCCCTTCCCCTCTTCTATTATCTTCTCTGCAACACACACACTACTTATCCCACAAAAAGCACACACTAAACACACCTCGCACAAACACACACACACATCCCTTTCTCTCCTCTTCTCTTATCTCTCTCTCTCTCTCTGTGTCTTCTCTGAAACACAACAAACACACACACTCTCAGCACACACCCACATCGTACATCCCCACGACAGACCACGCCCACACACATCGCAGGCACGCACACGCACAGCACACACACACACCGTACATGACGTGTTTGTTGAAATGGCTGAGAGAAATACTGTCCCAATCTCTAGGTTTTGTTTGGTTTTGGTAAAATTTAATTTGTTTNCACACACACCGTACATGACGTGTTTGTTGAAATGGCTGAGAGAAATACTGTCCCAATCTCTAGGTTTTGTTTGGTTTTGGTAAAATTTAATTTGTTTTGATGTGTTTTGGTTGTGCAATGCTTGGGGGTTATTGGAAAAAGTCTCGGTTTGATTAGTTGCTAAAAACATGTTTTATTGTACACATAGAACGTTTAATGTTAGATTGGTTGCTTTGATATATAAAATTAGGCTTTTTATGTATCATACATGCATGAATTAGATGAAAGGAGGGTAGATAAAAAAAATTGGCCGTTATTTAGCTTATTTTAACTGATTTGATGTTTTCGACTTATTTTAGTGTGTTTTCATGGTCATTATATTAATTGGGTCCAAATAGTTTTTCATTTTTTGAGAAACATGTGGCATATTTGAAATGCTTCAAGCCATTACATATGTTTTTCTATTTTTTGTTCTTGAAGAGCAAGTTAGTGACTAAAATTTAGATGCAGGAGAATCGAAATTGTTAGAATTAGATGATTGATTAGATGAATTTTGTTGATGGGTCCCGTTTAATGCTATGCTTGCCTTCTTTATTTGTTTCTAAAGTTGTTAATAGGCTCTTAATTTGATCAATACGCTAATGTCAGTTCTTGCCAAAGTTTTGTATCTCACATGCTGGACAAATGGTTATCAACAAGTTGTAAGTGATCTATTTAAATGGTTACAAAGAGTGAAGATTTTATGCGAACTGTTCTGATTCGGATTCATGGGAAAGAGTGNCATTTAAATGGTGCTACAAAGAGTGAAGATTTTATGCGAACTGTTCTGATTCGGATTCATGGGAAAGAGTGATCCATGTAAATGCTACTTTTTCATAGATATAGCACAAGATTGACCATAAAAGGTAAATCTATGTTCAATTAGTTTTTGCGAGATCTTTAGGTGCCCATTACTAGCAAAATATTGACGGCAAATTTTTGTTACCATTGAAGTTTTGGTTAACATTTCCAGGTTGGGGAGTGTTAACATTGGGTGTTGCACTACCCTTAATTTTTGATAGCGCTAACTATTGCATTTTTTCAGTTGTTCAGTACGTAACACTTTTATGAATGGGCCTACATTGGGAATTTTTTTTTTTTTTTTTTTGTGCTTTTTGTTTTTTTTGATTTTTTTATTTCCTCTATCACTTTTTTTATATTAACGGTTGGACACATAGTTCTATTATGGAAATGAGAGTCCAAAACAATTTTAGATTTTTGAATCTAGAAAAATTGGGTACAGTACTCAGTTTAAGATTATTGCCTGATAGGCTAATGTTGTGGAGGAAATTTATGCATTTAATTGTGTATTTGTCCAAGTATATATTATTGTATAGTGNCCAAAACAATTTTAGATTTTTGAATCTAGAAAAATTGGGTACAGTACTCAGTTTAAGATTATTGCCTGATAGGCTAATGTTGCGGAGGAAATTTATGCATTTAATTGTGTATTTGTCCAAGTATATATTATTGTATAGTGGAAACGATGCTTTCTCAAAATTTGGTTTGAAGATGATTGATTGGGGAAGAGTACATTGAGGATTGGGTTTGAGAAAAAATATGATTTCATTTNTGGAAACGATGCTTTCTCAAAATTTGGTTTGAAGATGATTGATTGGGGAAGAGTACATTGAGGATTGGGTTTGAGAAAAAATATGATTTCATTTCTTTATCTTTTTTCTTTTATTTGTTTGTTTATTATTCCATACATTTTCATGTAATTAATTTTTTTGTGGCTAATCCTTTTTTTGCCATGATCATATATAGCTTAGCAAGAAGGAGGATTTGGCAAACTTAATTCCTCCATTGATTGGAGGCCAAGCACACGATGACCATTATTTGCTGTCTTGGGTGGAGTTATGTTTTCCTTGCTAGCAAGTAGCACCTGCCATTATATTGGTAAATTTTGCTTTAACTTTGGTTAGAACCTTGCTCTGCAACGCAATATTCATGAATCAGTTCGACTTTAAAAATTACTTTAACGAAATTAATCATTCTCAATCCATTGAATTTTTTTTTTTAATTGTTTTTCCCATTTTAGTGTTTGATGAATTGCATGATTACAGGGCTTCGGCCACCAAGGTAACAACTTTGCTGCTCTCGTTTTCGACAAAATTACTCAAAGAGCTACCACAACTTCCGCACACTGTTGGGATACCTAAATTTTTGGGCAGATTGAATTTGTTGGTGTAAGTGTAGATTTTATGGTGAAAGGCTGAAATTAATCAAACTAGGAAATGACTGTGTGAAGTGTAGATTTCTGCACACTGTAAGTGTAGTTTTTATTTTGTTGTGAATGTTAATCTTTTGAAATTTTTTTATTCATGTGCTCAACGTGAAAACCTTTGGATATCTTCTCTAATTCAATTTGTGAGGTGATTGGATTAATCTGGTAGTGTCCTATTCTGGTGCTAAAATATATATTGGATTTAAACAATTTCTTGCTATGGAGTGCGTTAGGCCATTAGCTTTGTTATGGCCTGCCTTACTCTTATTGTGGGGATTTGTGGTAATTAATGTGTTGTTTGCCTTGAGTCTTGATATTTTGATGTTATAAATGAGGTTTTTTGTTATTTGTACATTGGATTGAAGAAGGATGAATTTTAGTGATACACCATCAATAGGCCAATTGAAACGGCTGATTAATAGTCAGCCAAGCTCAAGGTCAAAACGTCTTATTCTTTAGATTTAATATCGGGTTGTAGGTATATTGCTTCGGGGCAATTGCAGTATCATTGTTTTGTGTGTGGCACTTGGTGAGCACAGTTTTTAGAGAGTGCTTCATTTCTTTGTTTTGTCATTAAAAATGTCTTTTCAAAATGGCCCAAGGAATATTAATTGCCTTAACTATGAGATGTTTAACTATTATAACAACAGGAAATTTCAAGAAAAGATTTTAGAAAAGAGTTCATTAGATTTTAGATAGTTGAATAGTATTTGGTGCAATTTGTTTTTGGTGGTTGTTTTCAATATTTTGCCTTTTGTCATGAAATCATGTAATTTTTTGTAAGAGGTCTCATTTTTTTCCTTCCATTGTGGTAGATGGATTTTTTGAAGAAATTATGTGCTGCATCTCCTTGCTTAGCTGGGTTGTCTTTTGGTTATTAGAATATCTCTTTGTTATTCTTGAGTGGGCGTTCAACTTTTGTTTTTATATAAATTATGGCGAAAAAATGATCCATTCAGTGGGGGTTCAACTTTAATTTTGATTTTTTTTTGGATGAGTAATTGTGTACACAAGTTGCTTTTTATTTTTTGGGAATCCTTTTATGTAAAATTTGGTTGAATTTTTTTTAAAAAAAACAACAATGGTTTTTCTCACTTTTTCTAAATATCGGTTTTTGTGTTAAACAGTGCATGTGCCACGGTTTCATCGCTAGTTAAAAAAAAAATAGAGAGAATCAATGGATTAATGTCTTGTGTCTTTAGTGATTTAGAAAAGTATTGTAGTCGTAACATATATATATATATATATATATTATAAAGAGAGAGAGAGAGAGAGGAATTGGAAGGGAGAGGGGATGAAATAAATGCTTTGATTGGTATTTTAACTTTTGATAAGGACAAAAACATAGTTAGAGGGAGAACGTGTGTGTGTGTGTGTGTGAGGGAGAGAGAATGACTAGTGATGCCTACTGGACAGTATTTTTTTGCACATTTTTAGTCTTTTTATTTTTTGTCAAATTTAGTTTTGTGTGTCATGGGGCTGGATTTTTGAGCCCAACTCATTTACCTAATTTTTTTTTTGTTGGCTGAAATTTTAATTGAGTTTTTTATTGGACTTAATTTTCATGAGTTTAAATTTATGGTATGGAATATGTTATAGTCCTATAAATTTGGGGTCTCTTTTTTGGTTGGGGCCTAAAGTTCCTGCTTTAGTGGCTTATGTTTGGCGCCTTGGTGCTTAGTTATCTGACTTTTGGGATAGTGCCTTGAGTGCTAGTATCTGTGTGCTTGTGTCTGTGTTGCAATAAATTTTCTGGGATTTAATCTCTTTTAGTCAATTATATTACTTGAAAATNTGAGTGCTAGTATCTGTGTGCTTGTGTCTGTGTTGCAATAAATTTTCTGGGATTTAATCTCTTTTAGTCAATTATATTACTTGAAAATCCCTTTTGACAGGAGGTATGAGAGAAATCGTGACTATCCAAGTTGGGAGTTATGCCAACTTCATTGGTTCTCACTTCTGGAACTTTCAGGTACAGGTTTCATATTGTATTCATCCTCCTTGATGTTCATGTTTGATTTTTGACCAGTTCGTGTATAAATCACCATTTTTGCAATTATACTAATTTTCTTGCTTAGTAACTTGATTGTCTAGCTTTTAGTAGCTTACATTGTTACATCGATTAATATTTTTTGTTTTCTGTTTTTCCTGTTTCGGCTATATGACCTAAATATATGGCTATTATTGATGTGAGGTAGACAATTTTTGTAGACACGGTTTAGGGTACCAATGTTGTGTGTGACTCTTTTCTATGGAGCAATTTCACATGAACTCAGGTACAAAACATTGTACAAGACTTTTTACGAAAAATAAAACAAAAGGGTTGATAATGTTGTATGGGGTTTTTGGTCCCGATCTAATTCATCTTTTTTATCAAAATTTTCGTGTAATTTAGGAGTAATAGTCAAACATACCTATTCCCCTGTCCTTTCATGCTAATGGGTTGCTCCAGACTCCATAGTGAGGTAAAGTTTCGAGGTTACAGGTTATGGCCTTCTAATGAGAAGATTCTTTTAAGCATTTTTGTGCTCTGTCCGAAAAGCAGGTTTGGATTGGTAGTTAATGCTGAATTTTACTCTCTCCTCAAGGTGTTTGAACTGTTATATGTTGATTTGTGCCTGCTGAAGACAAGTGAAACTTATGTTGACTTTGAATTTGGATTGCACCTTTTGTGGTGTGGAGGATTATCTCTTTTGAAGTTGGTAAGGATTTGAGAAGGAATAGGAACCATCTTTTTTGAAACCTAGGAACCATCAGCTAATAAAAAAAAAACCTTATTTTTTGTCATTTTTGGCAAGAAAAAAAAAGTTATAAATTAGCAGCAGATCGGAACATATTATTAGCTAAGGGCAAGTGGAGATTTGGGAAGGATTTTATACTGGGTTTTATAGCAATGGTAAGGTGGACGCTTGTTCATTTCTGTGTTAATGTGCATGCACCTCACCTTATTGCTTGCCAGCTGATAAAGAGATTTATTTTTCGCTTACTCTTTTATTCTCAAGTTTTGGGCTTCACATGTGATCTTTTAAGTTGACAAACTCCTGGCTTCATTTACCTGCTCCCTGCTTTATGTTAGTATTGTTGAATTCATCTGTACATTGCCAACATGTGCTGGGGTGGTTGAATTATCTGCTGTTCTCATTGCAAACAAATACATTGACCTCATGTGCTCAATTTGAAGGATGAATTACTTGGGTTGGCTGAGGACCCTCAGAGCGATGAAGTGTTTAAGAATCACCATCTTGATATGGATGTGCTCTACCGTTCTGGTGAAACACCACAGGTGACATAATCTAGTCAATTTTTTAAAAATAAATTACCACACTTCAGTTAATTCTGAAATATCTTTTGTCAATTCTTTAATGAAACAATCCTACCTTCATTTCTGTACCTTGTATTTTGTTGATGATGGTATAAAATTTGGAATGAACTTGGTGGAACTAGGATTTGATCTGGAGAAGATGTCTTATAGTATTCCTCCGATTCTATGATCTTTCAACCTAATTAGGCCGTGTATATGTTGATACTTGTAACATCTTGAGCTGCTTGAAATATCTAGTTTGTTAATTTTTCACAATGTTAGGTAATCACGTCTTCTACCAGTTGAAATGTTATGCATCTTGCACTGTGACAAGCCTCTTATAATTCGGAGAACGGAATCATTAATCAACTCTATTTGTGGCATCCGTGCTTAAGATAATTTTATCCATTGTGCCTAAGTATGTTATCTAAAACCGAATTTTGCTACTCAAATAGTATAAAGGCTCAAATCTCTGGGAACTTTTGGTCCATATGGAAAGTGGCTCTTAACATCATCGAAATGGTTGATTTCCTTTGGTTGGACCAACTGTTTGACAATTCGCTAGCTGTTTATAAATACAATCTGCAACTTACATTGACTTTTCTTTTTCCCCCAGTAAATGACTTGCTTTTATTACTTTTAACTTGCCAACATTATGTTCAGAGCTTATATTATTATTACTTATTTGATCACCTTGGGCAGGGCATTCTTACGTACACGCCTCGCTTGGTTTCCGTTGATTTTCAAGGTGCTTATTTTGTTTAATGTTGAGCCATTGCTCATTGTTATTATTATCTTTACTTGTATAACTTGTGAGCATCCCTTCATAGTTTCATATGTCATAGAATATGGAAATTGGTATATGACTATATGGTATTCAAAGCTTTTTGGCCACCTTTTTGATTTATTTTACATATTTTCTTAAATATATGTGGAAAATCCAGGAAAAGTTATCCTTGTAATAATTTGATGGTATAAATAATATCACACGCTTCACACCACACATATGAGGGGGCTTTTGAAAGATCTACTGGAGATTTGGGTGGTTTTGAATTTGTTTGTATCACTTACCTTGTCCCGGGTCTTCTTAGGGGTTCTTTGTCGAATGAGGTGAAGGGTTTCTTTTGTGGGTGGAGAACCAAGAGGTGTTGATGTTTAGTGGGATAAAATGAGTGGTTGAGATCTTTTGGTAACTTGACAAACAAGATGACTTTGCTTTGACCTGCTGCAACGATTGTAGGTAGCATGGTATTTATATTTTGTAATTCCTCTGATTTTATTATTTCCTAGGTTGCATCAGTACATGAGTCAATAAATATTTGTCAATTGAAAAACTTCTCAAGTGTCTTACTAGGACCTTCAATTCTACAATAGGTCTCCTAAAAAGTGGCTGTCATAATTACGGCTTCGTTTGAAAATGCTAATTATTAAGTTTTTGATATCACAGGTTCTCTTGGATCCGTGAGTTCATGTGGTACACTGTACAATGATATCCCAACTGTACGATCTGATGTTGTCACATGGTGAGACATGGATTCATCTTTTTATATTTTGGTGCTATATCATTGGGTTGCTTGTGATACACAGCTCTATTATCTAAAAAATTCCGGACCTTGGGAAAGTCATAGTCATAAAAAAAAAGGATAAGCATTTCTTTAGGATCGAATGGTTCACAGCAATAGTTTTTGAAACTGATTTTGGTTTGTAGGTGACATGTTCAAAGGTTTTGTATATTTGACTTACCATGAAAAGTTTCACAAATAGATCTGGACAGGCCAATACATTGAACTGTTTGCATATATTTCCTGATTCGTTAGATTTGGGGATGATGGGAGGTTCAGACATGTTTTTATTATGGCAAATACCTTTTACAATAAGTGTCTTTCTATTTTTTTTAGTTTTATGTAGTGTGGACAATATAAAGATTATATGAGGTTGTGAACCTCAATGTTTCATGCAATTATTGTGATACAGTTGTGTAACTTTTAATTTCTTTTTGATAAGTGTGCCTCAGGAGCTCTATGAGATGGTGTATATGTGGGTTATTGGATGCTTACATGCATGTGTGAATCATGTTGTGATGACAGATGAGAAAAAAATTTGTCTTTTAGAAAATTGATAATAGTGCTTACCTCTTTTAGCCAAGTTGATGTAAGTAGGCAATCAATGACATTCTCTATTAACTGAGACGAAATGTCCCAAATACTTTTCCTTCAGTACAGGCAATATAAGTTTGTAGCACCTACAAATGTCCTTTCAAGTGGGTAGAAACCGACAAAACTTTCCAGCCTGATGCTAAGGTTGGGTCTGTTTTGGTCATTGGTCTGCATAGAGTTGCCTTATTCAGTAATAGTATCATTTTCTAGTCTATAGATTAGAAAAAGTGTCACTCTCCTTGTGAATTAGTTATGCTTGTTTTAAGTTTTAACAATGCCTTGACGGAAACGTGTTGAGAACTGTACCTTTAAATTTAAAGATTGAGAAGCAGTTTGAGGTAGAGCTTATTTTCAGAAGGCAGAATCTAATGCATCTTGGGTCGAAGCATAAGATTTTGTTGTGGCTTCAGGCCACTGCTGTACGGGTTATGCGTGGTTTTACTAATAGCATCGGGAATCAGATTCAATACTAAGAATACTGTTCAAAGAAGTTTTCACGAAATGCTAGTATCCATGTTGCTTACGTTAGTGTTTTCGTTTCATCAGGTTGTCGATGGCCTGTTGTTAGACTTTTCCTTTCAAGAATTAGTAGACTATCAGTTGACCAAAGAGTAGTGAGGCAACAACCTCAAGGGTGACCATGGCTTATGATGTGATGATTTTTCATCCACCGAAAATTACAAAGGTTGATTTGTGAAGTCTTAAGGAGTATCATATTGACTTATTTTTGGTCCCTTGTCACCAGTCAACATGTTGTCTTCTACATATCATCAACTTTGATATCAACTATCTATTATGATTGCTTTTTGGCTGAATCACATAGGGAGGTGGGGCAGAGGGAGCTATTGATATTAGATTTTGAAGTTGGCATTAGTAAATCGTAAACATTCACTTGCTCAAGGTTCTTAAACTAAAAAGGGTTCCTTACTATTTTTCTAGTTACTTAAGTTGAACAATGTTTTTCAAATTTAATGTTTAAGTTTACAATTTGATGTCAAGAATGAACCTATAGCTGCTGCTGTTTTAATTATTGAGGGTTGGAAATTTATTTGTCTATCCCGTAATGTTAATTCTCTTCCTTTGTCTGATTTGGCATTTATATCAATTGATTACATCTCTGTGCAGGACTGGTAACATCTCCACTCATGCAACTGAACGCCGAACGAAGAACTTGTTCTTGCAAAGTTTATACAAGGAAGAACATAAAAGATTGGGGATGGAGAATGGTGTGAATGGTGGGAAGAATGATTCTGAGGGTGAAATTCAAGATAAGGACATTGTAGAATGTCTACAAGACGGTGTTCAATATTGGACAGACTTTTCAAAAGTCCACTATCATCCCCAGAGTTTGTTTGAATTAACTGGACTAGGAATGGACATTAGGGAATTCCAGAATTATGGAATTGGAAGGGATGCCTTCTCTGAGGCTTTACAAGGAGAAGAAATAATTGAGAGGCTTCGTTTTTTTATAGAAGAGTGTGACCATATTCAGGTATCTCATAAAATTGAAAATGCTTTCTTATGTTTCCTCATGGACTCCTGGACAATCTTAATCTCCCACTCATGCTTTTTTCCTTTATTTGTGAAAATGATTATCAATCAGTAATCATTGCAAATTATATTTAGGTTACTTAGATTTGTACCATTTATGCTTGTCCCAATTCTCACTTTGGTCCTCAATCTTTCATTTTTGGCAGTATAGTCCTCCAACTCTGCAACATGTGTCGACTAGTCCATTCAGTAATGATCATCAAATTTTTTGGACACTAAAATTTAGAGTTGTGCTTTCCATGATGCAGAGGTGGCACTTGATGGAAGTTAATGGTCAGACTGAATCTGCACAATACAAGAACGAGGAGTGCAACCTAAATAGAAGGATTGAGGATCAAAGTAAAATAGGGAAAATTTTAGGTTGATAAAGAGTAACTAACCGTTATATTTATGGCAAGTTGATTGGTCGTTATATTTATGCCATGTTGGTTAGTCTTTTCAGAATTTCCTTGACATTTATAGTTGGTACAAAATTCTTATATTGTTCAAGATTTCTGCTTTTTTGTTTCTTGTGGGGGTGAACTGATGATATTATTTTTGGCAGGGGATTCAATTTATTGTTGATGACTCTGGAGGATTTTCTGGTGTGGCTGCGGAATTTTTGGAGAATATTGTGGATGAGTACACAAACGTTCCAATGTTGCTCTATATGGTGCGGAGCCCGGGCTCTTACATTAACCTCACAAGCCAGAAGCAGAGAATCTCTCAGACTCTTCATGATGCAATTTCATTTGCAAAACTGTCATCCTTGTGTAAATTGATCGTGCCTATTGGTTTACCCTCCCTGAGTAAAAGTAAGTAGTGTTAATTTGTGGGAAAGATCCTTTTTGACCACCTCTTGTTTTCTGATTACCAGATTAAATTTGAATTGTTTCTAAGAAATCGGATTTCCTAAATGTAAATGAAATTAGGTTTGATTAATCGAGCAAGATGCATTTTGTGTTTTAGTGAGAATGTACCTTTTTTCTGAGATCAAATTCTCTCTCCCCCCCCCCCCATCCAAAAAAAAACGCGCACACACACACACACACCCACACCCCAAAAAAAAATTTCCCAAAAGAAGCTCCAGAACACAAATCCACACCAAAAACATATATTAGCCTCTTTTTATTATTTTAAAAAGAAGCTGTACATGGACTGATATGCTTATGCATATGTGAACTTAAAGCTTTCAGGTTTCTCCCCATAAAAGACGAAAAGCCTTACTACTCCAGTGCAATCTATGCATCTGCACTGCATTCTATTAGCCTCCCTTTCCGAATGGAACCACTTGGTCCCACTGCAGAATCGTCTTATATATCTGGTGCTGTGGATATATATGGGGTCATTCAAATGTTAGCAGGCCAAGCTAGGCAAAATAGTGTTGCTATTCTGGATGTTGCAATGCCAGCTCCTCCCCTCAGTGGTATATTTATTTCACTATTACATTCACTCGCACTTATTTGCAATATTTTTTATTTTAAATTTTCTCTGAAGTAGTTCATTTCAAAACAGGGGAACAGATTGAGCAATCTTTGTTGGGGAATTTGCAGACATTGACCCCAGAGACCGCAGATAACATGGGAGACTTGCAAGCAGTGGAATCCATGACTGTTCATGGAGCTATTGGTTCTGGTATTGTTTAGTATTTTATGAATTATATTCATTAAATTAACTTATTTCACTTTATTTTTCACATTCTGTTGTCTTAAAATATGTTGAATACTCTTCTAAATAACAGTTCCTAATTCATCGCCTCAACCCCCAAGTAATTACCAATTTTCCATGTGCACAATGTTTGTCATATTCATGAATGTCTTGTTGCATTTTCACATTAGATAAGTGCACTGGCATTTTCGTAAGCTTTTGCTGAATTGTTTACTACCCTACTCGAGTGACTTCTAGAAAAAGCTAGCAGTCCATTTCTGTTCGAGAAGGAAATATTTAGTTAACCTCTAACAATCCCAAGTATTTTGAGAGTAATTCTGAGCTCAAGAAGGGAAAAATATCATCACGTGGGATTTTCAAACAAATAGAAAGGGTGAGAGAAAAAAGCATTAGTTAGGCCATGGATAAAAGCCTATTCTATTCTAGCCTAGAATTGACTGCCTCTACGAAATCTGCTTATCAACCATGTATGTTGACCTCTTTGATGTGTAGCTGATGTTGGTTGTCTAGCTATTCTGCTGCTTATTGAAAGTTGTCAATGTATTTAGCTGTTGGTTTATTGGTTTCTTATCTTCTTGTTGTTATGTTACAGGAGGTCAGCAGGCGTCGGTTTCTGAAGTAAAGGACAGAGTTCAAGCTGCTTATGAAAATGCACTCACAAGGCCGATGTTCTCTCATCTGTCAGTGGCTCGTTGTCCTCTTCCAATACCCTTGCCATTTCCTTCAATATTTGGGAATCTTGTTGGCCAACATGGCGAGCTGTTAAGTAACCCAATTTCAGGTTCCCCATCAAGGGGATCACTCCATGTCCATTCAATCCCCATGGCAGCAAGATTGCGTTCTAGCACTGCTATCTTACTGTTCTTGGAAAAGAGGTTGGCAAATCTTCGGAGGTTTGGTATGGAACGAGGTCTTGGCACCGAGATAGTTAGAAGTTGGGGATTTGGAAAGGAGGAAGTGGAAGACATTGGAGAAACACTGTCTAAGATGGTTACAACATTGGATCCTCGTTTGCAAGCATCATCAGATTCAGATTGAGGCTGGTCAATGTATATCCAATGTGTTGATACATGTTTCATGTACTCAAGGCAGTTCTGTATCCTTTTTTATGAAAACTCTTCCTACATGGATCATTTCCCAAGCCGTTGCACTTTGACTAATGTTGTTTCTGGAAATGTTCTATTTTCCCTGTCATGTATAGAGTGAAGGTGGTCTAAATCCAACAGAGTAAGACCATTCTATGTCCCTTGAAGTTTCTTTGTACTGTTTTATGATTAACCAGATATTTTTGGTGAACAAATTGGCAAATTTGCTAGAATGCATGGATCACTGGTGAATCCTATAATGCTGATATTTTGAGTTTCATAAATAACAGTATAATAAAACATAAAATGAGAATTATCAAGGTACTGCACAAAAGCATCAATGGGTCCCCAAGCAGTTGCCTTATAACAAATACACAAAGTTTCTTTTTTCCATGTTTTGGGGTGGGGAGGTTGTTTTAAAATGTGTTTTGAAAATGGAGTTGTTAGACTTCGTTTTTGTTGAAAAGTGGTGTTAATAACCTCGCTTTTTAAAAAGTGTTATAATTTAGTAAATAAGTTTAAAAGTGTTATATTTTAATAATTTTATTTAAAAATTACTGTAGAGTAATAAATAACTCTGTTCTTCATTTATACAAAATGGATAATTTACTTGATAAAAGCACTGGTCGTAACCTACTAGTGATATTCCATGTGATGAATATGAAGAGTTGATGATTATGGTGTTTAATCTTTTTACAACATGATAATATTTTGCATTTGTCACATCTTTTAGGTTGGGTAACGGAAAAAGAAAAAGATAAAAGAAAGTGCTTCATACTCTGGGTTAAAAAGCTATTATACGATACTTTTCGCAAGCAAAGTGACGTCAAAGTATATTAGTATTTATGAAAAAGATGAAAAAAATCCAAAAACATAGAAACCCCCGTCGGAAAAATCCTAGGTTGCTATTGGAAATATGATTTGCTACAAGAAAAATTCTCCTACAAAATTCAATTCCCTACGAGATAAAACACAATTCCAAACATTTCTGCAGCTTAAATAGAAGATAGTCAAAATAAAACACTGTAGTTGAAAACAATACACTGCAGTTGAAAACAATGCAGCTTCTACAATTTAAAATGTACCTCTAAACTATCTTCTTCAAAACACAAAAAAAAAAAGAAAAAGGAACAGTCATCTCTCTCTCTCTCTATGTGTGTGTGTTTGTGTGTCTTCATGCTATAACTCACCATATAACAATATCATATAGAGTACATCACCAATAAAATATTATACATTCTCAATTATTATTTGTCATATATCACTTTGTCAAATTTTATTTTTTTGAAAAAAACTTGTGTATGTTTCACCCATCGGTGTTGTGACAGTTGCTTATTGGGTGTGTACACCACTTGATACTATCACGTGGTGTCTATAACTTACTAAAGTTTTTTTCCTCAAAGTGAAGAGAGGTTAATATCCATTAATGAGTAAATTAGGAGAACTTTTCAATATAAAAAATTGCTTTGCAATTAAATTCTCATTGTACTTGCACAATAAACCCAGGTTTGTCAATATCTACACAAAAAAACTAAATATTTTATTTCTCTAGTCTAATTTTTGAAAATGAATTGTTCATCTCTTTAAACAAACACATATTTATAGGGTATTCATGAAAAATGAATTTCTCATGGCCTGACTTCAAAGAATTACAAAAATTCAAATACAGGATGTATAGGTTTACGGCTCGTCCTAGTGACCATGTTTTTCGCTTTGTGATAATACACTAATACACCCATAAACAGACCAAAAAACTCTGCAAATCTACAATTCGATGCACACCTTTATTATACTTTCACATTATGTATGTTAAAATGGAAAGAAGATGCTCATTTATTTCAAATACTCAAAATACCAACTATAATCAAATGAAAGAGACCATCAAAAAAAGTAAAATTCAAAATAAAAACATAGGAAGAATTTCACCGTTTTCATGACGAAAACAACAATCCAAATCTTATCAAATAACTTCAATCATCTGTTTGTGAGAAAAACCCTCATGGAAGAGAACACAAACCATATACCACAGTGGAAGAGAGNTCTTTATGGTAGCTGACATTGCAATTTTCCTATCTGATGATTCACTTACATTATGCTTCCTTTTTGTATCTACCCAAAAGTAATTAATATTTGATGGGGGTGTTTCATGCCACTCAGGTCTTTTGCCTGCCTGAGGCATTAAATATTCACAAAGTGTCCTGTTTGTCGCCTGGCCTGAGCCATTAAACTATGATCTTCCAAGAGCTTAAATCAAGCCCCACTGTAGGGCCTGGCGTGGGTGGTGGGGATAATATACTAATGTCACCTGTGTGTACATGAAGAAGGTCACGTGCAAGTGACCCCTATAAGTCTTCCATCTCCCATAGATTTATGTTCTCAATGGTAGTTTTGGGGGCATTTTAGAAGGATCTAACTATCATGAACTCATTAAAATAATTACATCAATGTATTGCAGTCAAGTGACCCTAAAGCCCTTCATGATTTAATGCACTGAATTCAAAATCTTTCTACTCCATCAATAACCTATTAGTGGTACCCCGTACAATGAATATGAATGGATCAAATTACTGAATATTTGTAGTTATATATAGTAGGAAAATAGATAAGGTTGTTGAAACAAACAAAAATTCTTGGAAACTTGGTTTGATCCTAATTCGGATGTCGGTAGAGAAGCATGGATGAAACCCTATAGTTGAAAACAATGCACCTCCTACAATTTAAAATGTACCTCTGAATAAATTGTCTTCCTCAAAACCNCACAATGTATCTACCATAAACAAACTGTCACTCTCCTAATCCCATCCTCTCGGATCGGTTGCGCGAACTAAAATTCTATCAATTTAAACAAATACACAGCACTAAATTCTCTAATTCTTCAACCAATCCAATTCTCTACTGATTGTTATCCTAAAGTCAATTGAATGTAATATACGAAACCACGGGATGAAATGTTAATCCCAGAATTAACCATAGAATCAATAAAATCATACAAAAGCCGACGTTCAATCTTTCAAATCACTCTAACACACGTCATTACAATTACATCTCAAAATCATTTCTACGTCATCGGGTAAATCAAATGCATATGTTCATAGGTCTCGAGCATTCCACCAACAAAATTTTACGCGGACAACAACTATGAAGCAACAACAAATGAAAGTTCAAATGATCATAAAAAATCAAAAGTTACACAATAGGTCAGAATATAATGAAGATAATAATAAAAAGACTCTTTACGAAGAGATATACGAATGAAGATATATTTTCAGATAAACCACTTACATTAACTCGATATCAAAGCCGACAATACGAAGCTTCAAACATCATCAACAAATCTAACCTCTCGGATCTTCTAAAAAACAAACTTGGATTACCAACTGATGGTCGGATTCCGATCAACTGGTCAAACGGATTTTGATCCTATTTCTTTGATCTTTATTTACACTCAAAAGGTTCCTCACAATCTTGCTCGAAACCATATGTCATACGACTCTCTCTCTCTAGGGTTTCAATGCCTAAGAATACTTATTGTATTCAATCATGTAGTCGAAGCCTTAATGGGACACAAGCTGCAACATGTTCCCATTATATAAATGATAGGGTTGTTAATTTTAACCATTAACTCATAACTAGATTTGACTAGACACAAAATTTAAAAATGACTTTATTAATTAATACGCAAATAAATAAGTCAAATTAAAGTCACATATTTATGATTAACAGATACAATAGACAAAAAATAAGTATTGTAGACAGAAAATAGTTATTTTATAAATTTAATAAATAATATTATATAAATTGTTAGATAATTAAATAATTTTTTATAGACACAAACACCAGGCATACCGAAAATGATACGACACGATGCTAAAATAACACAACATGACACGATCGACACTGCTAATAAAACATATATTGCACGCGTGCACTCACCACCTAAATTGCCGATCAAGCCCACTCAATGCAAAAATTATAGGGTGTCACCTAAAATCTCTCAATTTCAATATAAGATTATGGCATATCATCTAGATTAATCTCTTAATTCAATATTACATATAATTTTAAAGCAGCCCAATTAATTTTTGTACTTAGCATCTATGATAAACCGTACATGCACTCCTGCAAAAACTTAAAAGAAATTCAGCCTTATAAGACTAAGAATCCAAGTCTGTAAAGTATTAACCCACGTAGATGAGGGAGATGTTTGATATGATATAAACCTGCTATAATGGAAGCTTGCTAATATCCATATATATAAATATACTAGTGATTGAACCGAGCTCCAAAGCACTATGTGACTAAAAAAACTAATTTCTTATGACACTTCTCAACAATGAATGACTGTTTAGGTTTTCAAAAATTATAGTCCTCCAATACTTATAGAATTATCNTTTCTTATGACACTTCTCAACAATGAATGACTGTTTAGGTTTTCAAAAATTATAGTCCTCCAATACTTATAGAATTATCAGAGGTAAGAGTGACGATTAAATAACGGAGTTGACTATAGTACTAAAAAAAAAATTAGTATTATACCTCTATTTATCACATTTGTGGTTATTTTTATTATATTTGTAAGTATCTTTATCATTTTTGTGGTACCCAAAAAAATGATAAAAATACTTATTACAACGGTGGTAAAAACACCTATAAATGTAATAAATCATCTACAAAAGTGATAATTTTTTTTTTACAAAAGAAAAATGGTAAAAAAGGTTACCACACCCACAATAGTTATANACAATGTATCTACCATAAACAAACTGTCACTCTCCTAATCCCATCCTCTCGGATCTGTTGCGCGAACTAAAATTCTATCAATTTAAACAAATACACAGCACTAAATATCCACAAACTTTATGTATAATTGAGATTCTCTAATTCTTCAACCAATCCAATTCTCTACTGATTGTTATCCTAAAGTCAATTGAATGTAATATATGAAACCACGGGACGAAATGTTAATCCCAGAATTAACCATAGAATCAATAAAATTATACAAAACCCGACGTTCAATCTTTCAAATCACTCTAACACACGTCATTACAATTACATCTCAAAATCATTTCTACGTCATCGGGTAAATCAAATGCATATGTTCATAGGTCTCGAGCATTCCACCAACAAAATTTTACGCGGACAACAACTATGAAGCAACAACAAATGAAAGTTCAAATGATCATAAAAAATCAAAAGTTACACAATAGGTCAGAATATAATGAAGATAATAATAAAAAGACCCTTTACGAAGAGAGATACGAATGGACAATACGAAGCTTCAAACATCATCAACAAATCTAACCTCTCGGATCTTCTAAAAAACAAACTTGGATTACCAACTGATGGTCGGATTCCGATCAACTGGTCAAACGGATTTTGATCCTATTTCTTTGATCTTTATTTACACTCAAAAGGTTCCTCACAATCTTGCTCGAAACCATATGTCATACGACTCTCTCTCTCTAGGGTTTCAATGCCTAAGAATACTTATTGTATTCAATCATGTAGTCGAAGCCTTAATGGGACACAAGCTGCAACATGTTCCCATTATATAAATGATAGGGTTGTTAATTTTAACCATTAACTCATAACTAGATTTGACTAGACACAAAATTTAAAAATGACTTTATTAATTAATACGCAAATAAATAAGTCAAATTAAAGTCACATATTTATGATTAACAGATACAATAGACAAAAAATAAGTATTGTAGACAGAAAATAGTTATTTTATAAATTTAATAAATAATATTATATAAATTGTTAGATAATTAAATAATTTTTTATAGACACAAACACAAGGCATACCAAAAATGATACGACACGACGCTAAAATAACACAATATGACACGATCGACACCGCTAATAAAACATATATTGCACACGTGCACTCACCACCTAAATTGCCAATCAAGCCCACTCAATGCAAAAATTATAGGGTGTCACCTAAAATCTCTCAATTTCAAAATAAGACTATGGCATATCATCTATTTTAATCTCTTAATTCAATATTACATATAATTTTAAAGCAGCCCAATTAATTTTTGTACTTAGCATCTATGATAAACGTTACATGCACTCCTGCAAAAACTTAAAAGAAATTCAGCCTTATAAGACTAAGAATCCAAGTCTGTAAAGTATTAACCCACGTAGATGAGGGAGATGTTTGATATGATATAAACCTGCTATAATGGAAGCTTGCTAATATCCATATATATAAATATACTAGTGATTGAACCGAGCTCCAAAGCACTATGTGACTAAAAAAACTAAGTTCTTATGACACTTCTCAACAATGAATGACTGTTTAGGTTTTCAAAAATTATAGTCCTCCAATACTTATAGAATTATCAGAGGCAAGAGTGACGATTAAATAACGGAGTTGACTATAGTACTAAAAAAAAATTAGTATTATACCTCTATTTATCACATTTGTGGTTATTTTTATTATATTTGTAAGTATTTTTATCATTTTTGTGGTACCCAAAAAAATGATAAAAATACTTATTACAACGGTGGTAAAAACACCTATAAATGTAATCAATCATCTATAAAAGTGATAATTTTTTTTTACAAAAGAAAAATGGTAAAAAAGGTTACCACACCCACAATAGTTATAAAAATACATACAAAAAGTGGTAAAATCAATCACAAAAGTGATAAATTTTTTTGTTGTAAAATGAAAAATAAAAAATTATAAAAACATAATTTGAAGTAGTAAATTCTGGATGTATGGTACCAAATTTTTTTTTTTTTTGATGGTACCATAGTCAAGTCCCTAAATAACACATAGCAGTATGATTGATATCATTAGCCTTTGCCATCACTGCCTTTGATTAACGTTTTGTCTCTTGGCTTTTATTTCATTGGAATAATCTACATGAAAAAAAAATAAACAAAATTAGGACGAATTTGGGATTGTAGAGCCAAATGAAGTCAACATAATTCAAATAAAATACTAATAATCAGTGTCTTTCTGTATATATCCTAAGTTATTCCACTACAGACTTTTATTATCTTTTGAACTTATTACATAAGAAATAAAAATAGACAATTAATTCAAAGAGTTTTTTGCACTTTGCGCCTTGAAAGATATTAAGTTTTTAACTTTGTACCTTCAAATATTAAAATTTTCATATTGTACTTTCAATGTATCAAAATTGTTTCAATGTGGTCATTCTGTTAGCTTCAGTTATTTTTTTTTTGTCAAAAGTCAATTCATTAATATTGATGAAAAAACTAATAGAAAGCTAACAAAGGGTCGCATTATAACACTTTTAATAAATTGAGGGTGCAATGTGAAAAATTTAACCTTTAAGAGTATAAAATAAAAAATTTAAAATCTTTCAGGATATAAAATACAATTTACCCTAATTCAAATGTTCAACTTGTAAGAAAATGTATAAAAATAATTGGTTAATTGCACTGGAGGTCTCTAAAATATTAGATTTGTATAATTTTGGTTCCTAAAGTACTGAATATGTTTCTATGTGGTTCTTCAAACAAATAACATTTAAATTGTTGACAATTTTTTATCATAAACATATCAAATGATACATAAATATAGGCAAAAAAATTATTTGGGTAGCTCTTAACCAAATTTTGGATAACTCATGACCAAAAATATGTAATATGACTAGCTCTTGACAAAAATTTAGATAGTTCGTGATCAAAATTGTGTAATTTTGGTAGTTATTTGACTAAAATTTAGGTAAAAATTTGATTAAGAGTTATCCAAATTTTTTTGTCCATATTTTAGTATTACGTGACAAGTTTATAATAAAAAATTATTAGTAATTTGAATGTTGTTTCTTTGAAGGAGCATATAGAAACATATTCAATATTTTAATAACTAAAATAATATAATTTAAAGATTACATATCAAAATAAGACAAATTTTATATTTTAGAGACTCCTAATACAATTAACCCTAAAATAATAGTAATAGTTGCAAGCTTCTTTCAGAAATTAGCCTCAATTTCCAAGTTTCACCTATTAAAAACAAAGACATTATACAAAGTCCAGAGTCCAAAGAATAGCCCATTTTTAGAAAACCAAAACACACAAAAATGAGAATAAAACATGGGAAAATCGAAAAGGATGAAAATTAGTCATCCCCAAATTGCTAGTCGAAGTCGTTGTGGGGCTGGAACTGGATCTGCCGAGCCGGAGCCCGAGCCGGAGGATAGACGGGTTGGCAAACTGGCGAGCTAGGCCTAATCCGAAATGTGGAGCTCCTTCCTTCGAGCACGTGCCCATTCTTGTTCGATAAGATCGATCTCAGGGTTTTAGATTGATCCTTTTTTTGACCCAATTGAGTTGCTAGTCTACCTCTCTACCTATTAGAGCATTGATTCAAATTTTTATTCAAATTTAAGTCAATATTTAAATAAAAAACTTCATTCAATACAAAACAAGAAACTCAAATAAACTAAAATTTAATGGAAGATAAAATTTAACTAAAAGATAATGAAATCTAACGATTGACGATTTGAGTAAAAGTTTGAGTCTCTCTTGATTTAGTATTGGAGAAGATTTTTAAAACTTTTTTTTACTCAAATTTAAATTTGAGTTTAAAAAAGAATAAATGTTAGAAATGCTCCTAGAGATATATTTTGATCTGATCGAATCATAATTTTCGATACAACATGATGTGGAAGAAAATCCCCTTTAGTAACAAAAAAAATTTGTGAACAAAATTTGGGCATGTCAACCAGATCTTAACATCCTCACTGTGACTTATACAGATATATCTTGGAGTTATGTTGAGGATTTGCAATCAAGAGAGCAAAAGTATTGGTGAAGACATGGTCCAGGTGGATGGACAAGAAAATGCAAAATGGGAATGGAGTTGATGATCTCATTGGTCAGAAATCTATCCAAGAGAGATCCTCACTGTCCTAGCTGGCTCAACTGAAATCTCTACTTTTGATCACTCCCCACCTCCAAGTTCCTACATAGCCACCAACAACTCTGTGTGTGTGTGTGTGAGAGAGAGAGAGAGAGAGAGATGGCTGCTACGTCTACTGCAGTGCTAAATGGGTTGGGCTCACCCTTCTTGACTGGTGGAAAGAAGAGCCAGACCCTATTGTCTGCTCCCATTGCAGCTAGAGTTGGTGGTGCTGTGGCTTCTCCCAAGAGGTTCATTGTGGTTGCTGCTGCACCTAAGAAGTCTTGGCTTCCTGGTGTTAGAGGTGGTGGCAACTTGGTTGACCCCGAGTGGCTCGATGGGTCGTAAGTCTCTCTCTCTCTTAATTCTAGGTCGATTATGTGTCGGATTCACCTATAGTTCCCTCTCTCTGTCTCTCATTCATGGCTAACCAAATTGCCCTTTTTTGATTTGATGAATTACAGCCTCCCTGGTGACTATGGTTTTGATCCATTAGGCCTAGGCAAGGACCCAGCATTCCTGAAGTGGTACAGAGAGGCTGAGCTCATCCACGGCCGGTGGGCAATGGTGGCGGTTGTCGGCATCTTCGTGGGTCAGGCCTGGAGTGGTATCCCATGGTTCGAAGCTGGAGCTGACCCCGGTGCCCTTGCACCCTTCTCCTTTGGCACTCTCCTTGGCACCCAACTTCTCCTCATGGGATGGGTTGAGAGCAAAAGATGGGTAGATTTCTTCAACCCTGAATCACAGTCTGTGGAATGGGCCACTCCATGGTCAAGAACGGCCGAAAACTTCGCCAACGCCACCGGTGAACAAGGCTATCCAGGCGGCAAATTCTTCGACCCACTGGGCCTTGCTGGAACAATCAAGAATGGTGTCTACATCCCCGACACCGAGAAGCTCGAAAGACTGAAGCTGGCAGAGATCAAGCATGCAAGGATTGCGATGGTGGCAATGCTAATTTTCTACTTTGAGGCAGGGCAAGGGAAAACACCCCTTGGAGCTCTTGGTTTGTAAGGGGGATAAATTTACATCTATGTAAAAAGCAGTTAGAGAGAGAAAGCCCACTGGGATAAATTATTAACCCTTCATGATTTCAGTTCCCCTGTGAAAAGTTCAAATACATTCTAGTTGAATCTCTATGTAAGATAATGTAATGCACTATCTAATTGTGTCCACTCTGTTATCTTCATTGTTTCCCAATAGTGAAGAGTCAGTAGGAATATAATCAGGGAACAGAAGATAATCAGAAAATGTGGTTCTTCAAGACAAAGAATCCTGGTTTTGTACATGGGGGAAAAATGTGTGCAGAGAGTCTAATTCTAGGATTAAATTTTTGCGTTTCTGTGTACTTTCGGACTTTTGGTAAGCATGCAATGGAAAATATTTCGGAGATGTCTCAAAAATGAGGTAGAATACTTGCAGTTTTGATTCAGAAACATTTTGAAGCAATGGCGGAAATATCTTAAAACACTTCTAAACATAAGAATCGATATTAGGTCACTAATTCACACAGAATACTCAGATATTCTAGGTCACCTATCAAAGTGTGAGGAGCACCAGTGCATTTTGAAGACGAGTATCTAATTTCAAGTCAAATATAAAATAATTGGGGATAGAGAACTTCAAGACACAGAAAGAAAAAAAAAGTGTCACTCTTTCAAACCCATCCTAAACACATGGTGGTTCATCAAACACAACTACTACTTTCATTGGAAATGCAGAACATGAACACTATCAACATAAACAAAAGAAACCAAGCAACATTTGATTTATGCATGGTCTAACTATACCACCAAAATGTTACTTTTAGGTATCTAATCTCCTTTTTTCAACCGGTGAGAATAGGATACTGGTAAATTTCTATTATTAACTTTATTAGTTTCATGTTCAATGGCTGAAAATTAATCAATCAGAGATTAATGTACCGTGGTAGCATAGCCTCATCCAACATATAAACTCCACATAAATTAAATTTTTTTTTTTATCAGGATATAAATTAAATTGACAAAGAAGGATTTGTAGGGATGGAAAGGTAAAATCAACAGGTACTGCAAAACTGCAACCACATCGGTTGCAGCATCATTCACTACCCAAAGACATCAAAAACTCACCCTCGCATGCCACTCCACCTCCAACATATGCTTTTCCTTCCATCTTTGCAAAAGCAAACCGTTTCAGCAGCTTGATAATGGTCATTCTCATCACTACGGTGTCTCCTGCAACCCATGGTTTCCGGATTGTCACAAGATCCTCCAACTTCTGGTTGCAAAATAACCAATCCACCAACTTCAGCCATTGCCGGGAACCAAAAACCATGCACATTCATCATATCTTGTCGCAATAGAGGCACTGCCGTCGTATACAAATGGAAGCAGATATTTTCATGAGTTAAGATAATGTAGATAACTGAGCCCCTAACCCCTCTCCAAAACCCCGACAAACCACAAACTGGAAAAATTTCCGAAAAAGAGATATTAAAGTGATATAGAGGATAGAATGGATATCTTAGTGATCATGTTTGTAATTGGCTAATTTTGTTAAGTCTTATGTAATCTCAACTTAATTCTATGGCCATCAAGCTTCAAAGATCAAGATCCGTGAGCGTCAAGGAAAGGAAGGAGATAAAGCTACAATGCCATATCAAAACCTATTTCTCTATAATTAGAATAGGAACTCATTTTCAGCTAATGATTCACCCAAAGCAGAGTAAATAAGTGGTCATAATGTTCTACCATCTCTAGGAAACTTGCATATGCACAATCAACATAATACAAAAATATAACCGAAAAATTAAGAAAAGGGGTGTTGGTTGCTTTTTTTTTTTTTTGAATAAACCAAGGAACGGTCATGCATTTGATTACCATGCAAGGGAATATTCTAATACATGAAGGTCTGTGCTTACAAGAAAGTAAAGTTCAAAAAACAAATACTAAATAACAAGGCTGCAAATTGATCATCTAAAGTCACATTCTCGTCAGACGAATCTCAGCTGGACATGTTGGAAACTTGGATATGTTTGAGAAAGCTATGGCTAAATTGCCGGTGAAACATAGCACACTAGATAACACCATAAAAATGGAGCTATTTGGAATTAGACAAAAAATTCTCCCCTCTTGCTTGGATAAAAATTGTTTGGTTCGTTTTACATGTTTTCATAAATTTCTGTCGACAAATTTACTGTACTTAATAGTTCAGGTCACAAGGGAAAGTATTTGTACAGGAAGTCTTCAATGATTTTATTGAGAGGTGATTGTATAAAACACGTTTTGAAAATTGAAATGATAAACTTGGGCAGATATAACTTCTGTAAATCATCTTCTTTCTTTTTCTTAATGCATATGATAAGGCACCAAAAGTTAAATGCAGCTAATTCAACAATAAATCCTATTAATTGTGAAGGGATATATAGCAAATGTAAAGCATAATTTGCCACCATTTTACCGGGTATAATATATGTTAAATAGAAGTGTGATGCCTAGGGGATATATAGACTAGAAATTATGCACAAATAAGCAAATTGATGGATGCTTTGACGGCAGAGAGAGATATCCATAAGCGGATGCACCTAGAGGAAAACAAACCACTACCATGCATTTTCACGAGTTGCACTCTAAGGCATATAACATTTATGATCATAAATATCTCAGTGATGACACTAAAAATTTGATAATTACAATAATCTCAAGGTTGTTAATTGTCTCCAGCCAATTGATCAAGTCTCAAAAATTAGACACATGGTACTTTTTTTTTTTTTTGTTTCTCTTTTTCCTTTACCTCAGGCTAGCAATAGATGCACAGTACTTATTCCATTGCACAATAGGTCAGTTTCTCTAATTAGGAGTTAAACCAGCATGAATTTTGAAGTACAAACAGTGTGATAAAAAAGGCTATGATGTTTCATCTAATGCATATTTTGGACAATTTTCGGTCATAATAAATCACCTTACTGAATGAGATACGAGAAATTAACAATCCAGTTGCCTTGTCAACGTGTATTTGCCGATACTAATTGACTAGCATATATTTCTTTCCACAGGTTTCTTAGATGGTGATTGACACAAACTATGATCAAAGAACTTGATACTCAAGATGGTACACAATCAAACAATTACACACCATTGCAATATTCACAAAAAGTTACAAGCAACCCAACAGCCAATTGCAACATAAAAGTGAGACTCATCATTACTAGGGTTGGCAATTCTAGGCACAACCCGTAAAATCAATACAAAATCAACACAAGATTAGTGGGTTTGGGATTATCGGAACTGGGTGGTAAGCGAGTGTACTCTCCAGACCCTGGCAATAAATGGGTTGACAAGAACCAGCTAAACACGGCATGTACAGACACGAATCTAAGTATACACGCCTCCAAATGGATCATGCATGGATTGAAGAAATTCCGATCTGAGAAGATTTATTGTATAAAAATACGACGACAAATTGACATCTTTAATCCTAACAAACATCAACCCAAAGTCAGAATAAGAAAGTTCAAAGAATGACATAGCTTAAAAATAAATGATTCAATTCACACCCAGCAAAGAATCATTAAACAACATACCTCAACCATAAGAACACCAGACATAATTGGAAAATGCCCATGAAAGAAGTTGTCATATATGGTCACATTCTCAATGGCGACGGCTGAAACGGCTGGAGTATACTTAACGTCTCAATCAAATAATCAATAACAGAAATAGGAAGCTACAAAACCATAGATCGAAATCAAATCATCAAAGCTATAAAAACAAACATCAATTTACCAAAAAAGAAAGATGAAGAGAGAGAAAATACTGAAGCTAATTGACAAACCGGAGGGGCAAAATTTCACGAATTTGATTGATATCCATCACAGTTGGAAATGCTGGGTACCCTGAAACAACAAGTTGAGAGAGAGAGATAGAGAGAGAGGGGGGGGGGNAGAGGAAAACAAACCACTACCATGCATTTTCACGAGTTGCACTCTAAGGCATATAACATTTATGATCATAAATATCTCAGTGATGACACTAAAAATTTGATAATTACAATAATCTCAAGGTTGTTAATTGTCTCCAGCCAATTGATCAAGTCTCAAAAATTAGACACATGGTACTTTTTTTTTTTTTTGTTTCTCTTTTTCCTTTACCTCAGGCTAGCAATAGATGCACAGTACTTATTCCATTGCACAATAGGTCAGTTTCTCTAATTAGGAGTTAAACCAGCATGAATTTTGAAGTACAAACAGTGTGATAAAAAAGGCTATGATGTTTCATCTAATGCATATTTTGGACAATTTTCGGTCATAATAAATCACCTTACTGAATGAGATACGAGAAATTAACAATCCAGTTGCCTTGTCAACGTGTATTTGCCGATACTAATTGACTAGCATATATTTCTTTCCACAGGTTTCTTAGATGGTGATTGACACAAACTATGATCAAAGAACTTGATACTCAAGATGGTACACAATCAAACAATTACACACCATTGCAATATTCACAAAAAGTTACAAGCAACCCAACAGCCAATTGCAACATAAAAGTGAGACTCATCATTACTAGGGTTGGCAATTCTAGGCACAACCCGCAAAATCAATACAAAATCAACACAAGATTAGTGGGTTTGGGATTATCGGAACTGGGTGGTAAGCGAGTGTACTCTCCAGACCCTGGCAATAAATGGGTTGACAAGAACCAGCTAAACACGGCATGTACAGACACGAATCTAAGTATACACGCCTCCAAATGGATCATGCATGGATTGAAGAAATTCCGATCTGAGAAGATTTATTGTATAAAAATACGACGACAAATTGACATCTTTAATCCTAACAAACATCAACCCAAAGTCAGAATAAGAAAGTTCAAAGAATGACATAGCTTAAAAATAAATGATTCAATTCACACCCAGCAAAGAATCATTAAACAACATACCTCAACCATAAGAACACCAGACATAATTGGAAAATGCCCATGAAAGAAGTTGTCATATATGGTCACATTCTCAATGGCGACGGCTGAAACGGCTGGAGTATACTTAACGTCTCAATCAAATAATCAATAACAGAAATAGGAAGCTACAAAACCATAGATCGAAATCAAATCATCAAAGCTATAAAAACAAACATCAATTTACCAAAAAAGAAAGATGAAGAGAGAGAAAATACTGAAGCTAATTGACAAACCGGAGGGGCAAAATTTCACGAATTTGATTGATATCCATCACAGTTGGAAATGCTGGGTACCCTGAAACAACAAGTTGAGAGAGAGAGATAGAGAGAGAGGGGGGGGGGGGGGGGGGGAGATGGGTAAGGAAGCAAAATTCATCCTCAATTCGAATGGGGGTCTCTTGGGTTGTACTTTCCTCCCCGGTGGTAGAACAGGTGGTAATGAAATTACTTTTGAGTCTTCTTCGATTGGGTTGATTTTAGGTAAGATCTTGAGAGACCAACAGCGTGTCGAATCAATGGGGCGTTTGTCGATTGGTGCAAAGTCAGAGAGGCATTCTCTGCTGTTTGGTGAGAGGAGAATAAGAGAGAACAGGGAGGGAGAGAGAGAGAGAGAGACGAAAAGCGAAAACTGTTGAGAGATAGTGAAGTGGGTAACCGGTTCTGGGCTTGCGGGTTTGAAGTGAAGCGGCGGAGAGTCGGAGAGCACCAACGTTGGTGTCAGGGCAGTTAAAGAAAGGCGGCTGATCCGCTATTTATAGGGTTTGGCTAACGACACTTTGCACCTCAAAGAGCGAACACTTGGTCCCCTCAAGTCATGTGTTTGTCCACATTACACTCTTTTAAGGGTTTTTTTTTTTCTCTAGATAGTATAATATTACGGTTACATTTACGATAGAACAATATTGAACGAACTTACTCAAATAGAATAAAATCTTAATACATATTCGCTAATCACATATATCAATTAAACTCGGGAGTAGTTGGTAAAAGTTGAATCAAAATCATTTGAGCTTACCATTCTCTCTAAGCTAGCCCCATACCAATGGGCTACCCATGCAAGGCACACTACACGATTCATATGACAATTTTGTTCCATTGTGCACTTTATATTAAGCATTCGTTTACATTCATGGTGATAATAACTCACATGACAATAACAATTTTGTCCCTAATTAACCTATGTTTCTTTGCTCTGTCCTATCTAGCTACCACCATTAATTTTAAGATTGTCTTTAAGAAAATAAAAATATTTAGTTAGATTAGAATTATCTTTAATAATAATTAGGATATCATTAATCATGATGAGATTAGTGTTGAAATATTTCTGAAATGAACGATCATATGATGGTCATATGAAATATTTATGTGGATTATGCCTCCTATCTCTGTGACCCATTTGTCCATTATTGTTCATTAATAATAGCGGGATTAGTGGTCCAAAGTCGAAAAGGGATTCTAACTAAACAAGATTAATGAATCAATCCAATCAATCTACTTCTTAACTTGTCGGTTATAAAAAATTCTATATCATTTCTAATCAAGAGAGATTAAATACCCAAATCTAAAGAATGTTGCATAGTATGACAAATTTTTGGAAATTAGAGAAATAACGTGGTCAAACTAAAATTCTAGGGGTAAAAGTGATATCTTCAACACTTTTAAGTTATAAAATTATCATTATCCATTAAATTTCTTTCTCTATTTTATATCACTTGGTGTCCTGGNACATGTACAGACACGAATCTAAGTATACACGCCTCCAAATGGATCATGCATGGATTGAAGAAATTCCAATCTGAGAAGATTTATTGTATAAAAATACGACGACAAATTGACATCTTTAATCCTAACAAACATCAACCCAAAATCAGAATAAGACAGTTCAAAGAATGACATAGCTTAAAAATAAATGATTCAATTCACACCCAGCAAAGAATCATTAAACAACATACCTCAACCATAAGAACACCAGACATAATTGGAAAATGCCCATGAAAGAAGTTGTCATATATGGTCACATTCTCAATGGCGACGGCTGAAACGGCTGGAGTATACTTAACGTCTCAATCAAATAATCAATAACAGAAATAGGAAGCTACAAAACCATAGATCGAAATCAAATCATCAAAGCTATAAAAACAAACATCAATTTACCAAAAAAGAAAGATGAAGAGAGAGAAAATACTGAAGCTAATTGACAAACCGGAGGGGCAAAATTTCACGAATTTGATTGATATCCATCACAGTTGGAAATGCTGGGTACCCTGAAACAACAAGTTGAGAGAGAGAGATAGAGAGAGAGGGGGGGGGGGGGGGGGGGAGATGGGTAAGGAAGCAAAATTCATCCTCAATTCGAATGGGGGTCTCTTGGGTTGTACTTTCCTCCCCGGTGGTAGAACAGGTGGTAATGAAATTACTTTTGAGTCTTCTTCGATTGGGTTGATTTTAGGTAAGATCTTGAGAGACCAACAGCGTGTCGAATCAATGGGGCGTTTGTCGATTGGTGCAAAGTCAGAGAGGCATTCTCTGCTGTTTGGTGAGAGGAGAATAAGAGAGAACAGGGAGGGAGAGAGAGAGAGAGAGACGAAAAGCGAAAACTGTAATTAGGATTATTGTCTTTAAGAAAATAAAAATATTTAGTTAGATTAGAATTATCTTTAATAATAATTAGGATATCATTAATCATGATGATGAGATTAGTGTTGAAATATGTCTGAAATGAACGATCATATGAAATATTTATGTGGATTATGCCTCCTATCTCTGTGACCCATTTGTCCATTATTGCTCATTAATAATAGCGGGATTAGTGGTCCAAAGTCGAAAAGGGATTCTAACTAAACAAGATTAATGAATCAATCTACTTCTTAACTTGTCGGTTATAAAAAATTCTATATCATTTCTAATCAAGAGAGATTAAATACCCAAATCTAAAGAATGTTGCATAGTATGACAAATTTTTGGAAATTAGAGAAATAACGTGGTCAAACTAAAATTCTAGGGGTAAAAGTGATATCTTCAACACTTTTAAGTTATAAAATTATCATTATCCATTAAATTTCTTTCTCTATTTTATATCACTTGGTGTCCTGGTGCAAATGATTTTATTTTTTTCGTAATTAAAAGATTAAATATAAATAAATTGAATTACTATAATTAAAACGTTAAAGTTTAAGTTATAATATAAACAGTTGAATTTAAATGATTTAGATTGTTGTACTTTGTGTAAACTAAATATATTGTTTTGAACACCAGGCTAACCCACCACAAATCCATGCAAGTCTAGTTCAATCATGTCGTGTGCTTCTTTCCCTCCGCCCATTATAACAAAGTTGTTGGATTATTATTATTTTTTTTAACCTTCATCAATCTCAAATTAGAATTGAATAATTTGTAATTATAAATATAAAATAATAAAAATACATTATTTTTATTGATTAAAAAAATAAAAAATATAGTATCAAAATCGATACTTGACATTTTTGCTATCTTTAGTCATTTTTTTTTTGTTTAACTGAGATATAATTGGTAAATTTATTTTGTTTTTTTTCTTGATCAATGAATAAAATAAATCACACATAAATAACAAACTAAAAATATCATAACAATCAAAAAACATAATTTGCCACCATTTAGGAATCAGAACTATAAGCAATGAAGCTCAAGATCTTAGTTTGATGAGACACATTTAGAAGGGTGTTAGATCAACGACACGTGTTTTCGGCGCCGAGGGATTTTTCTTGTCTCTATCGAGGCCACGTGTCCTCAGCTCCAAAGACCCCTTGCTCTGACTGATATGATCCTTGGCTTCGAGGCGTGTTCCTTCGGCTCCGAGGTATTCCCACTCCGGGGACAAGCCAAATGTCCTCGATCCCGAGGGTACTCACACTCCGATCTCTCCATAGGTCTTCGGCTTCTGGGAAGACTAGTGACTGACAACTGAACAACCTAAGCTAGATTAGGAACTATGATGGCACTCTGTACAAAGGAGTCAGAATAACAAAATAAACTAAACACTCAACCAAAGAGAATCAGACGCGTGGCATAAAATATAGGATGAAGGGTAAAAAGATAAAACTACCCCTGCTGATATGCAGCTATTCCAGACAAGCATTTAATGAATCCCCCAAATAATGTGACATCTACAGTGGCTTGAGAAGCCGAGGATATGGGGTATTAAATGCCCTAGGCCCTTGCGTTTAAAGTTTTCATATCGAAGAAAGAACATTAACTGCTTGAGAGCCCGAACAATCAATACTGGGATATTCCTCATGCAAAATAGGAGGCACACTGCTCTATCTCTGAAGGTTACCTATTGCCTAGACTAGTAGTAATGATGAGCGTTTGAAGGTATAAATAGTCCTCAAAAATACATTACAAAGGTACACAAAAATCATATCTCAAAAGCGATACAATATTTTTTTCTTCCCCTCTCTCAAAGAACTGACTTGACCGTCAGAGGGAATACGCCGAAAAATATTCCGACGTCTTTCTAACTGGTTTTTTTTGTTTGCCAGGAGCATCTCACGACCCACCGGAGCTAGCTAGACGCCCCCTGAAACAATTCATCATCACTCCTTAGGTCCTCTTTGGTCTTTTCAACTCATTCCTTGTTGTCGGATCCACCACCATGACAAACTTGGGTTCACCACGGAAGAGATCTGTTCACGTTTCATCTATTGTGCGGAAATCAGCACGCACATCTACTCTCCTAATGTCCAACGTTTCATTGAGATGTGTCTTAACATCTCCATTTCTCTTAGCCCTCTCCAAGTCGTTAGTTGAAGAATAGGCATGCTACAAATCATGTCTCTCATTCTAGTGATCTTATGACTCATTGTGTTATTTGTCTTTCTTTGATGATGAACAAAATCCTTGTGATCTATAGTAAACTATTCTAACTTCGAACTTATACTATCGAATTCACTAAATAGAAATGTCTGTATGGCATCAATCTATCTTCATGTAGGGTGTTAATCGAGACAAACTATTCAAGTTCAGCTCGAGCTTGACTCGTGTTCTAAACGAATTGAGTTTGAACAATTTTTTTGGTTCATTTCTTTGCTTAAGCTCACAAAACTTGACTTGTTTATATGTAAAATAATCAATCTACTCGAGCTCGGTTTAGATTTGGCTTGGGCTCAAGCTCGAGTTTTAAACAAGCCTTGAATAATTTTTTAGGCTAATTTAAAAAAAGGAGCTCGGCAGGCTCGAACTCAAGCTCGTAAAACTCAGCTCGTTTATATGTAAAATAATTGAGCTACTCAGACTCAGTTTAAGTGTGGTTCGGGCTCAAGCTCGAGTTCTAAACAAGCCTTGAATAATTTTTTAGGCTCGTTTAAAAAAAGAAGCTCGACAGGCTCGGACTCGAGCTCGAGCTCGCAAAACTCAACTCATTTATATGTAAAATAATTGAGCTACTCAGACGCGGTTTAAGTTTGGCTTGGGGTTGACTCGAGTTCTAAATAAGTCTTTAACAATTTTTTAGGCTCGTTTAAAAAAATGAGCTCGACAAGCTAGGGTTCAAGCTCAAAAAGTTTGACTCAATTAGTAACCCTATCTCCGTGTCTTCACGAATAAGACAGTGTGATCACATCCTGTGAACTAGATGTTGCAGAACTCTAAAACTGCGAGAGAGTAATTCGAACTAATACAAAATTAGAAGTACATGCTCTAGAATGTGCACACTCACCTAGTTGTTTTGATATGAGAGATCTAAATGATAAACTATCCTAAGTAGATCATGTACAAAATTCAATTTAAAATTGTATTCGAAGGACTAGATCTGATATCTATAATATAAAATAGGGTAAGTTTCAATAAGATCATCCGTCGGTTTCAAATAGACTCATCTAACGGCTACTAATATTCCTTTCAAAATTATTCACATTGAATTTCTTCACTCGATCCATCACTTTTCACTTATGTTGTACCGTAACTTAAGGCATGGATTACCTTAATAAACTTCATGAGGAGACACCATTGAATTTTGCTAGTCACATTTTGCCAACCATGATTTTGTGTTAGGTTTTGGGGGAAAAGTTCAACTCAAAACTAAAGTGGAAAGAGAAAGCCTGGTATTTAGTAACTTTAAAAAAGGTCAAAAAAATCAACAAAGGACAATGGTCAATTATTCAAATTGTTAATTGTGTGTTGTTAAAATATGAAATTGAATGTAACGTTTGGAACTACATAGGTTGGAGTGTAGTCATGTTACATCTTAAGTTTGGTTAGTCTAATTTATCCAAAAGAAAAAAAAAAAGATGTTGTTAGGGTATGTGAAACTTTGACTTGACGTTTGAGTAAAAAGTTTAATTTGATACAAATATTTCCATGAAAAAATTTAAATTTAAAAGAGGGTGCAATGTGACAATTGAATTATTAAATGAGGATGAAATTCAATCATTGGAGATTTGATTAAAATTTGAGTTTTTTTTTCAATTCAGTATGAGTTTATGCAAAGGATTGAAATTTATTTTTAGTCTTTTTTTGTTCAAATTTATTTTGAATCTAGATTTGAATAAGAGTTAAAGATACTCTTTAGCCATTGAATCAACATTATTTATATCAAAATTTTCTAAAATATTAATTATGAAAAACCAAACAGGGCAAGTTATTTTCAGTTTGGTTCATTCATTCTTTTTTTTTTTTTTTGGCTAATTAAAAAAGGAGTGAAAACAAAGGAGAACGCCCAAAGACCATCCTGATAAACTCTTATTGGTGGGATCATATGCCCCCGACCGCACCCATTACTTTTTTCGGGAACAAACCTAACTAGGCAAACATAACAGCTAACTACTGAACTCTAATGTGAATTCCAAGATTTGAACCTCTAACTTCAGGATAAAAAGTTCAGTTGGTTTCTCAATAGACTACCCCAGTCGGTGGTTGGTTCATTCATTCTAGTATTCAGTTTGACCTGTGATACCATTATAAGGTAACCCCTAAATTTTTTAAGGGTGTTTTGCATTTTGAATGCTATTAGATTTGAGAATTTACATTTTATGTGTCTCAAATATTAAACTTTTCACATTATATCTTCAATGTATTAAACGTGTTTAAATATGACTCTTTCGTTAATTTCTATTACTTATTCCCAAGCAACAGAAATTATCGGAATGACCACATTGTAACTTTTTAATGTATTGATAATATAATGTGAGAAATTTAATCTTGTGCATAAAAATAAATAATCTTAAATATTTCACGATATAAATTGAAATTCCTCCTTTATTAAAAATAATTTTCTTTTTTATATAAAATTATGAAAATCAACCCCAGAACATTATCATGCTATTTATTTCCTTTTGAGCTATGAAATCATCTAATTTGAAATCAACAATAACTATAAAGATTGACAAGTCTCGTATATTAATTAGTTTAGAAAATATTATTATTTTGATATGAGATCATTTTAACACTCTATTATATATATACACTAGTTATTGTCTGTACCTTAAGGCACAGAATAATAAAAAATAAACATGTTTGTATTTATATCCAAAATCAAATTACAAACATATAGAAGAGATAAAAGTATTGGTTTTGTAGTGGGGGTGAGGGGTAGTGGGCGGCAGTGGTGGTGGTAGGAGACGGTGGTGGTTGTGGTAGGTGGCAATGATCGTGGCGGCGACGACGACAGTGGTGGTGTTGGCGGTGGCTATGGTGGTGGTTATAGTGGCGACGACGACGGTAGTGGGGGCAATGACGGAGGCGACGGTGGCAGCGACGGAGGCGACGGTGGCAGCGACGGAGGCGACGGTGGCAGCGACGGAGACGACGGTGGCGGTGGTGGCAGTGGTGGGGGTAGAGGTAGTGGTGGAGTGGTTTCAAACATATTTTTTTTAAAAAAATATTTATGATAAATAATTTCTATAAGTACTTTTAAAAAGTCACTTTAAAAACACTTTTAACAGCTTATTTTTCCTATTAAATTTAAGGTGTTAATATTAACTTTAAAATAAAATTTAAAGCGATAACTTCCCACGCAAGTCATGGGTCGTGGGTTGATCCATGGGTCATGAGTCGACCTATGGGTCGTGGGTCTACCCGTGGGACATGGGTGGTGAATTAGTATGTATGTTTTTTGTGTATTAGTGTGTTTATATTTTTTGGTGTAATAATGTGTGTATTTTTTGGTATATTAATATATTTATTTAATTTTATTATTTGTGCTATTTAATAAAAAAATAAATACTCAACTCAATAGGTACCTATTTGTAATTCATATTAACCCGCTTAATTAAAATGAATCATATTACCCAATTCATTTAAAACTCATATTAATTAATATAGGTACCCAACTCATTTATTTATGGGCAGATTAAACGAATTAATGAATAATAAGTTAAGATTGTCACCTCTACCAGGCAGCAGCGCGAGAGCTGAACTCGCATGCTTATTCCCAACTTTCCCTCCAGCAAAAGATTAACTCATACATTGTATATTTTTTGCTTCGTAAGTTCAGGTCCTTTTTATTAGAGTTGCATATTTATTCAATTATTTTTTGAGGCCATTTATATTTGATGTCCAAAATATAAAATAAATTGAAGTAGCTAATTATTAGAGAAGTTAACCATTACTCATTTATTCTATTATTAACTGATTTTAGATGCGTAACAGCCACGCGCATGGCTCTGGCCTAGCAGGGCCGGGTCAATCACCATGCCATTAATGTCTAATGACGGGTCCACAATTTTTAAGGTGTACTAATAAGCTAAATAAAAAATTTTAATTCATAAAAAACTGAATTCACGAAAAATTTTAATTCATAAAGCTAAATTTACTTTTTTTTAAAAAAAATTAACAATAAAACTAAAGTTACTAAAAATTAAAAAAATTGGTCATTATATAATAAAAAAATATTTTTCAATCATTCCCGTTTCTCTCTTACTAGCAAGTTCAACGATGATAACTAAAACTTGAATACAAAATCTTAATTAATATTTTTTTAAAAAGAGATTTGGTGAGAGGTACAATTAGGAATTTTTTTGCCTTTAGGTCTAATCTTCAACACTTTTAAGGCTGAAGAGAGTGGGAGAGAAACGACATATCTATTATTGACCTTGAGACTAAAGAATATGATGATCATTTAAAAAAGTATTTAACTAGAATAGACCAAAGAACAAAAAAAAAATTAATTAGATTTGTCCTTTATCATTTTAGAAAGTGCTCTACTTGTATTTAATGACTTAAAAGGCCATTTGAACAAGCTTTACCAATTTTCACTTTAAAAATATAAAAAGTCTCGTTTATTATTTGCACTTTAAACTCCAAATTATCTTGGGCCGCCCCTGTGGCCGAGTCGTGCAGCCCTGGATGACGCCTATCTTAGTGTAGCCACCTGGGTTCAGCCTTCTCCCCGCCAAGTTTGGCTTCTAATCTCTCTCAATCTCTAGTTCATTAAACCGTTGCTACCCTACCTCACACTGAACTCTAAGCCGTTAGAAGGTTCATATCCCAGTCTAAAGGCATTTAGAAATTGCAAATAAAAATAAAAGCCATTGCCAAATTAAACAACAGAGTATCCCTTGAATCATATCCTTTATTGCTTGGTGCTCAACAACATGAATCTGGATAGTTCTCTATAATTTCAAAATCAAACCGTGTAAATGAAAAACCAATTTTAACAGTTCAGAAACTAAACAAATACAACAGATACATAGGAAGGTACACATTGTACAAAACAGGTAACTCTGCTTCTAGTATCAGTTGCAGAAGTAGTTTATCCTCACTTAATAGAGGCAAATGTATGTGCATATTGATGGAAGGTACCTACATCCTCAAGGAATTTAATCAAGGGTAAACCCTGACACGGCTATCAATCGGCTTGCGGCATATGGGACATCTAATCAACTCTGGATCACATTCTTTACAAGTCTGCAATCAATTAACTATATCATAAAAATCTATTGATGGTATTTATATAAGGAAATACTGCAATGTCCACAGTTACTTTTCCATAGCATACTGAAAGTTACGAAATACTCGGGGTTAAGAGTTACGATTCTATTGGTTCGATTATTATCGAGTATCCATCCCAATATGATATGNTTCTATTGATGGTATTTATACAAGGAAATACTACAATGTCCACAGTTACTTTTCCATAACATACTGAAAGTTACGAAATACTCGGGGTAAAGAGTTACGATTCTATTGGTTCGATTATTATCGAGTATCCATCCCAATATGATATGNAATAAATACTCAACTCAATAGGTACCTATTTGTAATTCATATTAACCCGCTTAATTAAAATGAATCATATTACCCAATTCATTTAAAACTCATATTAATTAATATAGGTACCCAACTCATTTATTTATGGGCAGATTAAACGAATTAATGAATAATAAGTTAAGATTGTCACCTCTACCAGGCAGCAGCGCGAGAGCTGAACTCGCATGCTTATTCCCAACTTTCCCTCCAGCAAAAGATTAACTCATACATTGTATATTTTTTGCTTCGTAAGTTCAGGTCCTTTTTATTAGAGTTGCATATTTATTCAATTATTTTTTGAGGCCATTTATATTTGATGTCCAAAATATAAAATAAATTGAAGTAGCTAATTATTAGAGAAGTTAACCATTACTCATTTATTCTATTATTAACTGATTTTAGATGCGTAATAGCCACGCGCATGGCTCTGGCCTAGCAGGGCCGGGTCAATCACCATGCCATTAATGTCTAATGACGGGTCCACAATTTTTAAGGTGTACTAATAAGCTAAATAAAAAATTTTAATTCATAAAAAACTGAATTCACGAAAAATTTTAATTCATAAAGCTAAATTTACTTTTTTTTAAAAAAAATTAACAATAAAACTAAAGTTACTAAAAATTAAAAAAATTGGTCATTATATAATAAAAAAATATTTTTCAATCATTCCCGTTTCTCTCTTACTAGCAAGTTCAACGATGATAACTAAAACTTGAATACAAAATCTTAATTAATATTTTTTTAAAAAGAGATTTGGTGAGAGGTACAATTAGGAATTTTTTTGCCTTTAGGTCTAATCTTCAACACTTTTAAGGCTGAAGAGAGTGGGAGAGAAACGACATATCTATTATTGACCTTGAGACTAAAGAATATGATGATCATTTAAAAAAGTATTTAACTAGAATAGACCAAAGAACAAAAAAAAAATTAATTAGATTTGTCCTTTATCATTTTAGAAAGTGCTCTACTTGTATTTAATGACTTAAAAGGCCATTTGAACAAGCTTTACCAATTTTCACTTTAAAAATATAAAAAGTCTCGTTTATTATTTGCACTTTAAACTCCAAATTATCTTGGGCCGCCCCTGTGGCCGAGTCGTGCAGCCCTGGATGACGCCTATCTTAGTGTAGCCACCTGGGTTCAACCTTCTCCCCGCCAAGTTTGGCTTCTAATCTCTCTCAATCTCTAGTTCATTAAACCGTTGCTACCCTACCTCACACTGAACTCTAAGCCGTTCGAAGGTTCATATCCCAGTCTAAAGGCATTTAGAAATTGCAAATAAAAATAAAAGCCATTGCCAAATTAAACAACAGAGTATCCCTTGAATCATATCCTTTATTGCTTGGTGCTCAACAACATGAATCTGGATAGTTCTCTATAATTTCAAAATCAAACCGTGTAAATGAAAAACCAATTTTAACAGTTCAGAAACTAAACAAATACAACAGATACATAGGAAGGTACACATTGTACAAAACAGGTAACTCTGCTTCTAGTATCAGTTGCAGAAGTAGTTTATCCTCACTTAATAGAGGCAAATGTATGTGCATATTGATGGAAGGTACCTACATCCTCAAGGAATTTAATCAAGGGTAAACCCTGACACGGCTATCAATCGGCTTGCGGCATATGGGACATCTAATCAACTCTGGATCACATTCTTTACAAGTCTGCAATCAATTAACTATATCATAAAAATCTATTGATGGTATTTATA